>CM053785.1:201368873-201588873 GCA_028749045.1 Cupressus sempervirens
TCTGCTCCTTAATGATCTTTGATCATTGCTCAAAATTTTGCTCTCACAATAAGTAGTCCTGCTTCACATTCATATCATATCAAATCCATCACACACTTAGAATTCACAACTTGACCTTTTATATATACCATTCAGATTATCAAGTCAGCTCATTCACGAGTTACATTTACCAATAAACTATACATCAGTCAGCTACAACTATTGTATTAAACAAATAAACTTTATTCCATAAAATAATAAAATCCTTTGTTGGCTGACCCTGCTTGGTAAATACTACTCAAAACAATAATTTCTTGAGTTAACCTTCTCAACTCGGTTAACACTACAAAATTTACAAGATCCTTTGGCTACTGAGTGAACTCAATAAGAACTAAATTTCATTCACTGATCATGAGAGCTTGGTAAGAACTATTTTTTGCACTATTTTCTTTTGATGACTGAGTAAGCTTGGTAACAATTGAATTTCCTTGATTAACCTTGAAAGCTTGGTAACAACTATTTGCACAAGGTAAAGTCTGAGAACGCTCAATAGACACTGTAAACCTTTTTTGCTAACCTTCTGAGCTTGGTAAACTTTGTCTTTTTCCTTCTTGACCAACTGAGCTCAGTAGACTCTATCTGATAAGTGATATGACACTTGTGTAACATCAAAGACAACACACAATCGAACAATTCTATCCAACAGTCTCCCTCTTTGGCATTAATGGCAACACAATATGTCATAGAAAAATGAAATTTGAGAACTAGTATTTTCTGAAAAAATGCTTCTCCCTCTTATATTTCATTCCACAAAACTCCTTAAATACAATAATCTCCCTATAATGCCACACAAGACATAACCGAAAGAATCTAAAACAAAATACAATTCCATAAACACAATAATTTTTTTTTATAAAATCACCTCAACATAAGTTCCATTACAAGGACAGAATCACTCATATACAGAAAAATTCCTCAATGAAAGAGAATATTGTCCAAATACATTTTAATTACAATAAGAATACATAAAGAGTTAAGAACTATAATGAAATACAATTTCATTTCTTGACACCTATGTCCAACCTAGGAACCCTAAATGCTGATTTAGAAGTAACTTCAATAAACATCCTTAGCTACTTGAATCTTGAAGTACCTGAAAACCACACAGAATGTAACATAACACAAACAAGGGCTCAGTACACACTGAGTTAAAAGGAAAAATCCATCTGCATACATGTTAGTACCAACATATAGATATCTAAAAGCAGATTTCTAATCCATCTAGTATAGTGCAAACCTGATAATAATATGTAAGAAGTAAACAATTACTTTTCATTGCAAAAATTAAACTCACACTAAGAATAACTCATAAATGAAACATATATATTCTGAGGTGTCATCATTATGGCACTAAGTTTCTGCATCCAAATATGGTATGCTCATAGTCATCACATAACGGTATTCTCTATTTTACTTGTCATTGACAGAATAAAGACATGCCTTTTCTCTGTACTTAACCATATAGGTTTAAGTCATAGGTAAGGCTATTTATCTTTTATGTGAAATTAACCCACCCAATTTATTTTGAAGTTATCACTGAATTAATTAACTGAATAGGATAAACCAAATTCAGCCACCTCGATATACGTTCATCACAGATATCCTTAAAAATACACATGAAACAGATATACTAAGAATGAACATGCGACAATTATAAAATCAATTTACAACATGATACTACATCCTTAAATCCATTTGTAACACATCTTATACTGCCAAGTTCAAAGGTAAATATGGATAATTACATTAACAGGATTAAAACCTATAATATCAAGATTGCATAGATAGAATTGAATTGTTGCACCGCTCAACGATACTTGCAAAATCTTCATACTATACTCTTAATTCCCTGCTGACCCTATCATCTACACTTAACATTGAACTGACCAAGAAAATGAATCAAAATGCACATGATATTCACATCATCAATCATGTATCAAAATCTGCCTCAATTCATATACTACTTTCATTTTATTAAGAACTGAAATTCATGTTACATAATAAAAGAATTTTGTCTTAAGCATCTAATCTCAAACAATCTAATAATGCTAATAGAACACATTATGCTCATAGTAGAAACTAATTATAGCCAAATCTTAACAAGTAATCGTTAACTAAGATATTAAGATAAACAAGTGTCTATAAAAGTAACACCTCTATTTTGAAAATATGCCACCACCAAAATAACCACAGTAACATATTAAGATGTGATGTTTAAAATTGATTTAAAACATAATTCTCAATATGCAAAGTGACTTTCAAACTAGTATTAAACAGTTTTATACTATTGAATTGATGCATTTACCTGCTTCTAGTTTTATCTAGCTAATGAAATAATGTCATCGCACAGTTCCAAATCTCATTGTAGCAAGATAACTAAAACTTGACAGCATACAAATTCCAAATAGCAATAGAATCATAATGCCTACTTACACAGAGTATCGACTGTTAGATAGCCATTTATGTCCTAATAATTCTACACCAAGAAATGCTGATGCAACACTCTATATGTTTCAAACTTTATATATGACCAAATGTCAACCCTCATACCATGAAACTGTTTGAAAAAATGTCCACTCATAAATCCAAATAGTGATATGATACTTAGACTAAGTGATTGGTTTCTGCAACTCGAATATCCATCTAAGCTTCTACTACCCGTGTTTTAATATTATCACTGCGGGTCAAACTATACTTCAAACCCAAGCCTTTATTTCAAAAATCAAGTTCGATTATTTTCCTCCAAACTCAAAATCCTCTATAAAAAATGATAGTGCCTCTAACATCAAAATAGTTTATACGATGCTACCACAAAACCCTTAAATCATAAATCTTTGAAACCTTAAACACATATTGCCTTCAAATTAAATCTGGGTTATACTGCAAAATCGTAAAATCCATGTCACAGAGTAACGGTATTCTCTTGTCACAAGCCATTCATATGACAAAATGTCTATATAACAAAAGAAATCAAAACACACAGTTGACCACAGTCATCTTAAATCTGAATACATATAATACTTCTTAAAACATCATCTAAATCCAAAACACAGTGATTGAAAACTCATATTGGTCGTTACCCAAATACGGATACATGTAGAGCTCAACTCCATTTTTCGAACCCTACATATACCCACACTTGGGTATCGACAAGAATAACTTAAAACTGAACTCCCACAATTTCCTTAGAACAAAATTAACACACAAAATAGTAAAGGGTAAAGGTTAGGAACTAGCCCCTACCTCAAAACTCAGTAGATGAAGAAAAACGTTCAACACAAAGCTCCAAATTTCTGCTCGACTCCAAGCCCCTCAATCAGAACAAAATCTCCACAATGTAAAACACTGAAATCAATTTCCAACCAAAATAAAACTTCCATCGAGTTCCCTTTTTCCTCTAATAGATAAGCAAGAAAATCCTTCCAACAAAAACCCCACATCTTGACAAAAACCCAACAACAAGATCCAAGTGTTAAAGAAGAAAAATGCCCAAATTTAGGTCATAACCATTGAAATCCTCTTTACAAATAGCAATGGCCGGCATTCCATCAAGGATAGTAAAGCCTCCTTAAAGAGCATTTAATAAATCTACAGTTCCCATAAAGTTGTGCATATGGCTTTCCTTATAGCCTCCGCCATTTTGGCCTAAAGAAACAATAAACATTTTTACCTATTCAAATCATGTGAAACCTTCTAGGGTTTTTAGGGTGAATGTTTTTTTTTGTTTAAATTCAAATAAATATATAATAAATGCATAACACAATTACCTCCCATGTTTATTGCCATTGGTATTAAACATTGCAAACTCCTAAAACCATCACTCCACACTTGAGTTTATGCAAAAAGATGTGCGAAAAACTCATACCTAAATTTATATGAATTCTAGTGTGTGACTTAACAAATTATCCCTAAATATAGATATATCCACAAGTCAAGAACTTAAAGGCATGAAATGAATTTCTCGAAAATAATAAAGATAGCAATATACCTGAGAAATTCCTAATAATACCAGAATGCCATATATGTACCAGATATGTATACTTTTCATTAATAAGATAATGACTAACATTTACGTAAACATATACACAGTTACATAAAAACACAAAAGAGTTTTACAAACATCCTTTTAACATTAATTCTAATCAAAACCTATTTCAGTTTAGAGATCAAGTGATGTATTTCAAAATCAACACTACAACTAAAACTGATCAGCTGTAAACCCAAAAATAGTCCAGATGAATGACAAAAGTAGTATCCAAAATATATGTATCTCATGAAATCAAAACTAACCTATCTGATATAACAAAATAGTACCCAAAATATAAAATCTCATAGCCACAGAACTTGTGTCAAAGAAAACATCTAAAGTGAATTAAGAGAAATAGGAAGAAGTAGGGTCAGGCATGACACCCTCCCCCACTAGGGTTCGGTTTTCTCCTAGAAGTCAGAAAATAAATGCGGATGAGCGGTTCTCATCATTTCAATATCCTCTGAGGTAGCAGATGTTTCAGCATTGGGGTCCCATAAGACTTTTACCTGCCTTATTTCTCTTCCTCTTAAACTCATAGTTCTGCTTTGCGTGATCAACACTGGTTTCAATATGACCTGCGCATCCAAAATCTGCAAATGTTTCCAATCCAGCACATGAGAAATGTCAGGAATATACTTATGCAAAATTGAAACATGAAAAACATTATGAATGCATGAAAGATTCAGTGGCAAGGCAAGTTTGTAAGCAGTAGGTCCAATCCGTTCCAAAATTTCAAACAAACCAACAAATCGTGGTGCTAACTTGGACCCCTCTCCATAACGAATCAGACTCTTACACATCCTAATCCAGGGAAATGCTTTATCACCAACCAAGAATTGATGGTCGATTCTATGCTTATCAGCATATTTCTCCTGCCTATCCTGAGCAGTAATAAGGTTCTCTCTGATCCTCTTAACCTACTGCTCCAAATCTAACAACATTTTAGGTCCTAGAAGAGTCCTGTCCTCCAAATTGTCCCAGCTAAAAGGTGTCCTACAAAGTCTTCCATACAATGCTTGAAATGGTGCCATACCTATGGAGCTGTGATATCCATTGTTATACGCAAACTCTACCAAGTGTAGATACTCCTCCCATTTATTCTGTCTATCTATTACGTACATCCTAAGCATGTCTTCTAGAATTTGGTTGACATGTTTAGTTTGTCTGTCTGTCTCAGGGTGATAGGCTGAACTAAAATTTAGCTGAGTACCTAACTCTCATTGCATGGATTTCCAAAGAGATGAAGTAAACACTAGATCCCTATCAGAAATAATATTTTTAGGAATTTCGTGTAACTTAACTATCTGTTCCATATATACTTTGGCAACCTTTGCTGCATTATAGGATGATCTAACTGGAATAAAATGAGCAACCTTAGATAAATGGTCCACATTCACCATGATAGCATCATGCCTTTGAGTTGTGATAGGCAATCTAGTAATAAAATCTATCAAAATGGTATCCCATTTCCATTCTAGAATGCTATGTGGCTGCAATAAACCTGCTGGGTGCTAATGTTTAGTCTTAACTCGCTGACATTCCAAGCATCGAGCCACAAAATTTTCTATGTCTCTTTTCATTCCATGGCCAATAATAATGCTGCTTAAGGTTCGCATGCATTTAATTGACACCCGGATGAGCCGAATATGGTGCCTTGTGTGCTTCAACCATAATAAGATTTCTCAAATCCCATAGCTCAGGAACGTACACATTCCCTTTATACATCAACAAACCTTTAGGATTCACTAAATACCTCTCAAAATGTCCCCTTAAGACACTGCCACTGTCCATAACAACCTTAACATCTTGAAACCAATGATCAACCAATGATCTATGGAAAGGTTCTATAAGATCCTATCCTTAAAAACTACTAAAAGAATCAAAGAAGATAGTTCATGTCGCCTTCTGCTAAGAGCATCAGCAACCACATTCTCCTTCCCTTGCACATATTTAATGTCGAAGTCATATTCACATAGGAATTCCATCCATCTTCCCTTCCTAGCGTTGAGGTCTGGTTGCATTAAAAGATACTGAAGACTTTGATGATTAGAATGTAACTCAAAATGTTGACCTAAAAGAAAATGCCACCATTTAGACAAAGCATGCATAATCACAAAAAGTTTGAGATCATAAGTTGGGTAATTCACCTCATGACTCTTAATTTTTCTAGATTCATAAGTTATAACATGTCCTTCTTGCATTAAAACTACCCCTAAGCCATCCAATGATGTATTAGTACAAACCACAAACTCCTTAGTACAATCAGGGACTTCTAGAACTGGTGCACTGGTCAAACATTCCTTAGGTTTCTGAAATGCTGCCTCACACTCTTCTACCCAAACAATTTTTTTTCCTTTTCTCTGAAGGGATGTGATAGAATGCGCTAAACTGGATAAATTTAATACAAATCTATGGTAATAGCTTGCTAAGTGCATGAAACTTCAAACCTTGGATACATTCGTAGGTGCTGGCCAATCAACAATAGCTCAAATTTTGGATGGATCTACCGAGATTCCATCTCCTAAAATAATATGCCCTAAGTAACAAATTTTTGATTTGAAGAATTCACACTTTACAGGATTGGCATACAATTTGTTCCTACGAAGACATTCCAAAACCTGCTCTAAATGTTGCTTGTGCTCCTCAATAGTGTTGGAGTAAACCAAAATATCGTCTAGAAAAACCACCACAAACTTGTCAAGGTAGGTTATGAACAAACCGTTCATCAGACTCATGAACACAGAAGGTGCATTAGTTAACCCAAAAGGTACCACTGTGAACTCAAAGTGTCCATACCTGGTGCGAAAAGCTATTTTATGGATATCAGCTTCCTAGATTTTAAGCTGATGATATCCAGATTTTAGATGAATCTTTGAAAAGATTCGAGCACCTTTGACCTGGTCAAACAAATCATCAATTCAAGGAAAAGGATACTTGTTCTTAATAGTGACTTTGTTCAACTATCTATAATTGATACAAAGCCTTAAAGAACCATCTTTCTTCTTGACAAAGATCACCGGAGCACCCCAAGGTGAAACAGTAGGACAAATCTAATCTTTTTCCAAAAGCTTTTCCAATAGAAACTCAAGTTCAACCAGCTCTTGAGCTATCATTCTATAAGGAGACTTGGAAATTGGTTTCGTTCTTGGCACTAAATCGATCCAAAAATCAATCTCTCTCTTTGGAGGTATCCCAAGAATCTCCTTAACAAAAATATCTAAAAAGTTCCGCAAAACTAGATGATCGAGAGAAGAACTCTTCACTATAGAATATTCTAAGTTGTTTACCAAAATGGCAAACAAACTACAGCCTTTCTGAGCACACCTTACCAATTGCTTGGCAGAAATAGTTCGCAAAGAGATAGGTCTCTTGATTCTTGTGATAACTTTGGCTGATCCAGAATCATCTACACAATAGATTGACTTATCTTTGCAATCCAAAATAGTTTGATGCTATTCTAACCAATCCATACCCAAAACTATGTCATACGACCCAAAAGGTATAACCCTAAGGTTCACTGAAGTTGAGAAAGATTTCATACAAATCTTATAGTTAGGATCAATAATATCAACATTTACCCTGGACCCTGACGCTAACTCCACTTGCCATCTATTCCTTTCCTTAAACATAGGTATTTCACAATGTGCAACTATAGCAGAAGAAATGAATGAGTCTGTAGCTCCTGAGTTGAATAAGATAGAAAATTTCATACCTCAAGTATTACCTTGAGCTTCTATAACTAAGTTCTGGTGTTTGGCTTGCTTTTGATCTAAAGTTGCAAAGATATGATGGTTCCTGGTAGAATCACCAACTGTCGCTTTAGACCTAGCTGGCTTAGGTCCAACCTTTGGCTTATCCCAATTAGGACACTGAGATTGATAGTGCCCTAACTATCCACAATGAAAGAAATCAACAAATTACTTGAATCCCAAATTCTGACTAGAAGGTTTAGGAGATGGCTTGTTACTCTGCACACTCTAAGGTGATTGAGTTTTCTTAGGCTATTCCGAACCTTTGGAGTTCTTATCAAACTTCCTCCTCTTGAATCTTCCACCTGAAAATCCAATTTTTGAACTACTCTATGGAGGCTTCTAACTCTTACTGACATCAGGAGTAGGTGGATTCATGCTGGTTTTATAAGTAGCCCCATGATAACCAGACTTCATCTCTATCCACTTTTCTCGCTCTGACGCTTCTTGGATTGTCAAAGGTTGGAAATTTCTCACTTCCTCCCCAATTTTGGGCATAAGCCCTCTGATGAAATGTTGTATCATGGCCTTATCATTTTCAACCCACCCAAAAAACTTCTTAAGTTCGAAGAACCTTCATTCGTAAGCTTCCACTATAGAGCCAATCTGCATGATCTGAAAGAACTCCTTATCACGGGCCTGACACCAATATTCAGACATGAATCTCTCCTTGAAGCGCTCAACAAAAAGTTCCCATGTGACCAAGGAGATATCAATGCCAAGCTTTTCCAACTCCTCTTCCCACCACAAGGAACCAAATCCTCCCAAATTCATAACTGTCAATTTGACCTTCACGTTACTCAAGTAATGATGTAAGACAAAACATCGCTCAATATTCAGCAGCCAAGCTTCTGCCGCTATACCCTGTTCCATACCATAGAACAATGGTCTATAAAAGTAACACCTCTATTTTGACAATATGCCACCACCAAAATAACCACAGAAACATATTAAGATGTGATGTTTAAAATCGATTTAGAACATAATTCTCAATATGCAAAGTGACTTTCAAACTAGTATTAAACAAAGTTCAAACCAGTATTAAACAATTTTATACTATTGAATTGATGCATCTACCTACTTCTAGTTTTATCTAGCTAATGAAATAATGTCATCACACAGTTCCAAATCTCATTGTAGCAAGATAACTAAAACTTGATAGCATACAAATTCCAAACATCAATACAATCATAATGCCTACTTACACAGAGTATCGGCTATTAGATAGCCTTTTATGTCCTAATAATTCTACACCAAGAAATGCTGATGCAACACTCTATATGTTAAAAACTTTATATATGACCAAATGTCAACCCTCATACCATGAAACTATTCAACAAAATGTCCACTTATAAATCCAAACAATGATATGATACTTAGACTGAGTGATTGGTTTCTACAACTTGAATATCCATCTAAGCTTCTACTACCAGTGTTTTAATATTATCACCGCGGGTCAGACTGTACTTCAAACCCAAGCCTTTATGTCAAAAATGAAGTTCGGTTATTTTCCTCCAAACTCAAAATCCTCTATAAACAATGATAGTGCCTCTAACATCAAAATAGTTTATACAATGCTACCACAAAACTCTTAAATCATAAATCTACGAAACCGTAAACACATATTGCCTTCAAATTAAATTTGGGTGATACTGCAAAATCATTAAATCCATGTCACAGAGTAACGATGTTCTCTTATGACAAGCCATTCATATGACAAAATCTCTATATAACAAAAGAAATCAAAACACACAGTTGACCACAGTCATCTTACATCTGAATACATATAATACTTCCTAAAACATCATCTAAATCCAAAACACAATGACTGAAAACTCATATTGCTCGTTATCCAAATACAGATACATGCAGAGCTCGACTCCATTTGTTGAACCCTACATATACCCACACTTGGGTATCGACAAGAATAACTTAAAACTGAATTCCCACAATTTCCTTAGAAAAAATTAACACCCAAAATAGTAAAGGGTAAAGGTTAGGAGCTACCCCCTACCTCAAAACTCAGAATATGAAGAAAAACATTCAACACAAAGCTCCAAATTTCTGCTTGACTCCAAGCCCCTCAATCAAAAAAAAATCTCCACAATGCAAAACACTGAAACCAATTTCCAACCGAAATAAAACTTCCATCAAGTTCCCTTTTTCCTCTAATACATAAGCAAGAAAATCCTTCCAACGGAAACCCGACATCTTGCCGAAAACCCAGCAACAACATCCAAGTCTTAGAGAAAAAAAAAGCCCAAATTTAGGTCATAACCATTGAAATCCTCTTTAGAAACAACAATGGCCGACATTCCATCAAGGATAGTAAAGCCTCCTTAAAGAGCATTTAATAAATCTGCAGTTCCCATAAAGTTGTGCATACGGCTTTCCTTATAGCCACTGCCATTTTGGCCTCAAGAAACAATAAACATTTTTAGCTATTCAAATCATGCGAAACCTTCTAGGGTTTTTAGGGTGAATGTTTTTTTTTTTTTTTTTAATTCAAATAAATTTATAATAAATGCATAACACAATTACCTCCCATGTTTATTTTGATTGGTATTAAACATTGTAAAATCCTAAAACCATCACTCCACACTTGAGTTTATGCAAAAAGATGTGTGAAAAACTCATACCTAAATTTATATGAATTCTAGTGTGTGACTTAACAAATTATCCCTAAATATAAATATATCCACAAGTCAAGAACTTAAAGGCAAGAAATGAATTTCTCAAAAATAATAAAAATAGCAATATTCCTGAGAAATTCCTAATAATACCAGAATGCATTTGTCATACATGTACCAGATATGTATACTTTTCATCAATAAGATAATGACTAACATTTACGTAAACATATACACAATTACATAAAAACGCAAAAGAGTTTTACAAACATCCTTTTAACATTAATTCTAATCAAAACCTGATTCATTTCAGAGATCAAGTGATTCATTTCAAAATCAACACTACAACTAAAACTGATCAGTTGTAAACCCGAAAACAGTCCAGATGAATTACAAAAGTAGTATCCAAAATATATGTATCTCACGAAATCAAAACTAACCTATCTAACAAAATAGTACCCAAAATATAAAATCTCATAGCCACAGAACTTGTGTCAAAAAAAACATCTGAAGTGAATTAAGAGAAACAGGAGGAAGTAGGGTCAAGCACGACACCCTCCCCCACTAGGGTTTGACTTTCTCCTGGAAGTCAGAAAATAAATGCGGATGACCGGTTCTCATCATTTCAATATCCTCCCAGGTAGTAGATGTTTCAGCATTGGGGTTCCATAGGACTTTTACCTGCCTTATTTCTCTTCCTCTTAAACTCATAGTTCTGCTTTGCATGATTAGCACTGGTTCCAGCATGACCTGCCCATCCAAAATCTGCAAATGTTTCCAATCCAGCACATGAGCAATGTAAGGAATATACTTATGCAAAATTGAAACATGAAAAACATTATGAATGCATGAAAGATTCGGTGGCAAGGAAAGTTTGTAAGCAATAGGTCCAATCTATTCCAGAATTTCAAACAGACCAACAAATCATGGTGCTAACTTGGACCTCTTTCCATAATGAATCAGACTCTTACTCGACCTAATCCAGAGAAACACTTTATCACCAACCAAGAATTGACGGCCGATTCTATGCTTATCAGCATATTTCTCCTACCTATCTTGAGCAATAATAAGGTGCTCTCTAATCCTCTTAACCTACTGCTCCAAATCAAACAACATTTCAGGTCCTAGAAGAGTCCTATCCTCCAAATTGTCCCAGCTAAAAGGTGTCCTACAAGGTCTTCCATACAATGCTTGAAATGGTGCCATACCTATGGAGTTGTGATATCCATTGTTATACGCGAACTCTACCAAGTGTAGATACTCCTCCCATTTATTCTTTCTATCCATTACGTAAATCCTAAGCATGTCTTCCATAATTTGGTTGACACATTCAGTTTGTCCGTCTGTCTCAGGGTGAAAGGTTGAACTAAAATTCAGTTGAGTACCTAATTCTCGCTGCATGGATTTCCAAAGAGATGAAGTAAACACTCGATCCCTATCAGAAATAATCTTTTTAGGAATTCCGTGTAACTTATCTATCTGTTCCATATATACTTTTGCAACCGTTGCTGCATTATAGGATGATCTAACTGGAATAAAATGAGCAACCTTAGATAAATGATCCACAACCACCATGATTGCTTCATGCCTTCGAGTTGTCATAGGCAATCTAGTAATAAAATCTATCGAAATGGTATCCCATTTCCATTCTGGAATGCTATGTGGCTGCAATAAACCTACTGGGTGTTGATGTTCAGCCTTAACTCGCTGACATTCCAAGCATCGAGCCACAAAATTTTCTATATCTCTTTTCATTCCATAGCCAATAATAATGCTGCTTAAGGTTTGAATGCATTTTCTTGACACCCGGATGAGCTGAATATGGTGCCTTGTGTGCTTCAACCATAATAAGATCTCTCAAATCTCCTAGCTCAGGAACGTACACATTCCCTTTATACATTAGCAAACTTTTAGGATTCATTGAATACCTCTCAAAATGTCTCTCCAAGACACTGCCACTATCCATAACAGCCTTAACATCTTGAAACCAATGATCAACCAATGATCTATGGAAAGGATCTGTAAGATCCTATCCTCAAAATCCACTAAAAGAATCAAAGAAGATAGTTCATGTTGCCTTCTGCTAAGAGCATTAGCAACCACGTTCTCCTTCCCTTGCACATATTTAATCTTGAAGTCATATTCACATAGGAATTCCATCCATCTTCATTGCCTAGCATTGAGGTCTAGTTGTATTAAAAGATACTGAAGACTTTGATGATTAGAATGTAACTCAAAATGTTGACCTAAAAGAAAATGCCGCCATTTAGACAAAGCATGCATAATTGCAACAAGTTCGAGATCATGAGTTGGGTAATTCACCTCATGACTCTTAAGTTTTCTAGATTCATAACCTATAACACGTCCCTCTTGCATTCAAACTACCCCTAAGCCATCCAATGAAATATCAGTACAAACCACAAAATCCTTAGTAGAATCAAGGACTTCTAGAACTGGTGCACTTGTCAAACATTCCTTAAGTTTCTACAATGCTGCCTCGCAGTCTTTTGCCCACACAAATTTCTTTCCTTTTCTCTGAAGGGATGTGATAGGATGCGCTAAACTAGAGAAATTTAATACAAATCTATAGTAATAGCTTGCTAAGCCCATGAAACTTCGAACCTTGGATACATTCGTAGGTGCTGGCCAATCAACAATAGCTCAAATTTTGGATGGATCTACCGATATTCCATCTCATGAAATAATATGCCCTAAGTAATAAATCTCTGATTTGAAGAATTCACACTTTTCAGGATTGGCATACAATTTGTTCCTACGAAGACATTCCAAAACCTGCTCTAAATGCTGCTTGTGCTCCTCAACAGTGTTCGAGTAAACCAAAATATCGTCCAAAAAAACCACCACAAACTTGTCAAGGTAGCTTCTGAACACTCCGTTCATCAGACTCGTGAACATAGAAGGTGTATTAGTTAACCCAAAAGGTACCACTGTGAACTCGAAGTGTCCATACCTGGTGCGAAAAGTTGTTTTATGGATATCAACTTCCTGGATTTTAAGCTGATGATATCCAGATTTTAGATCAATCTTTGAAAAGATTTTTGCACCTTTGACCTGGTCAAACAAATCATCAATTCA
Organism: Cupressus sempervirens; assembly: GCA_028749045.1. Lineage (NCBI taxonomy): Eukaryota > Viridiplantae > Streptophyta > Pinopsida > Cupressales > Cupressaceae > Cupressus > Cupressus sempervirens. Next base: position 201,382,418 of record CM053785.1, read on the forward strand.
AGGCAAAGGATACTTTTTCTTAATAGTGACTTTTTTCAACTGTCAATAATCGATACAAAGCCTTAAAGAACCATCTTTCTTCTTGACAAAGATCACCGGAGCACCCCAAGGTTAAAAACTAGGACAAATCAAACCTTTTTCCAAAAGCTTTTCCAATAGAAAATTAAGTTCAACCAGCTCTTGAGCTGTCATTCTATAAGGAGTCTTGGAGATTGGTTCCATTCTTGGCACTTAATCGATCCGAAAATCAATCTCTCTCTTTGGAGGTATCCCAGGAATCTCCTTAAGAAAAACATCTAAAAAGTTCCGCAAAATTGGATGATCAAGAGAAGAACTCTTAACTATGGAATCTTCTAAGTTGTTTACAAAAATGGCAAACAAACTACAGCCTTTCTGAGCACACCTTACCAATTGCTTGGACGAAATAGTCTACAAAGAGATAGGTCTCTTGATTCCTATGATAACTCTGGCTGATCCAGAATCATCTACACAATAGATTGACTTATCTTTGCAATCCAAAATAGCTTGATGCTATTCTAACCAATCCATACCCAAAACTATGTCATACAACCCAAAAGGTATAACCCTAAGGTTCACTAAAGTTGAGAAAGATTTCATACAAATCTTATAGTTAGGAGCAATAATATCAACATTTACCTTGGACCCTGATGCTAACTCCACTTGCCATTTATTCCTTTCCTTAACCACAGGTATATCACAATGTGAAAATATAACAGAAGAAATGAATGAGTCTGTAGCTCCTGAGTTGAGTAAGATAAAAACTTTCATACGTCGAGTATTACCTTGAGCTTCTATAATCGAGTTCTGGTGTTCGGCCTGCTTCTGATCTAAAGTTGCAAAGATACGATGGTTCCTGGCAGAATCACCAACTGTCGCTTCAGACCTAGCTAGCTTAGGTCCAACCTTTGGCTTATCCCAATTAGGAAACTGAGACTAATAGTGCCCTAACTATCCGCAATGAAAGCACTCAACAAATTTCCTGAATCCAAAATTCTGACCAAAAGGTTTAGGAGATGGCTTGTTACTCTACACACTCTGAGGTGATTGAGTTTGCTTAGGCTATTCTGAACCTTTGGAGTTCTTATCAAACTTCCTCTTCTTGAATCTGTCACCTGAAAATCCAATTTTTGAACTACTCTGTGGAGGCTTCGGATTCTTACTGACATCAGGAGTAGGTGGATTCATGCTGGTTTTATAAGTAGCCCCATGGTAACCAGACTTCATCTCTATCAACTTTTTTCGCTTTGAGGCTTCTTGCATAGTCAAATGTCAAAAAGTTCTCACTTCCTCCCCAATTTTGGGCATAAGCCCTCTGATGAAATGTTGTATCATGGCCTTATCATTTTCAGCCCACCCAAAAAACTTCTTGAGTTCGAAACTCCTCAGCACGGGCCTGATGCCAATATTCAGACATGAATCTCTCCTTGAAGCGCTCAACAAAAAGTTCCCATGTGACCAAGGAGATATCAATGCCAAGCTTTTCCAACTCCTGTTCCCACCACAACGAACCAAATCCTCTCAAATGCATAACTATCCATCTGACCTTCACGTTACTCAAGTAACAATGTAAGACAAAACATTGCTCAATATTCAGTAACCAAGCTTCTGTCGCTATACCATGTTCCGTACCATAGAACAATGGTCTATAAAAGTAACACCTCTGTTTTGACAATATGCCACCACCAAAATAACCACAAAAACATATAAAGATGTGATGTTTAAAATCGATTTAGAACATAATTCTCAATATGCAAAGTGACTTTCAAACCAGTATTAAACAAAGTTCAAACCAGTATTAAACAGTTTTATACTATTTAATTGATGCATCTACCTGCTTCTAGTTTTATCTAGCTAATGAAATAATGTCATCGCACAGTTCCAAATCTCATTGTAGCAAGATAACTAAAACACGATAGCATACAAATTCCAAACAGAAATAGAATCATAATGCCTACTTACACAGAGTATCAGCTGTTAGATAGCCTTTTATGTCCTAATAATTCTACACCACGAAATGCTGATGCAACACTCTATATGTTTCAAACTTTAAATATGACCAAATGTCAACCCTCATACCATGAAACTGTTCGACAAAATGTCCACTTATAAATCCAAACAATGATATGATACTGAGATTGAGTGATTGGTTTCTGCAACTTGAATATCCATCTAAGCTTCTACTACTGGTGTTTTAATATTATCACCACGGGTCAGACTGTACTTCACACCCAAGCCTTTATTTCAAAAATCAAGTTTGGTTATTTTCCTCCAAACTCAAAATCCTCTATAAACAATGATAGTGCCTCTAACATCAAAATAGTTTATACGATGCTACCACAAAACCCTTAAATCATAAATCTATGAAACCGTAAACACATATTGCCTTCAAATTAAATCTGGGTGATACCGCAAAATCGTAAAACCCATGTCACAGAGTAACAACGTTCTCTTATCACAAGCCGTTCATATGAAAAAATGTCTATATAACAAAAGAAGTTGAAACACATAGTTGACCACAGTCATCTCAAATCTGAATACATATAATACTTCCTAAAACATCATCTAAATCCAAAACACAATGATTGAAAACTCATATTGCTGGTTATCCGAATACGGATACATGTAGAGCTTGACTCTATTTGTTGAACCCTACATATACCCACACTTGGGTATCGACAAGAATAACTTAAAATTGAACTCCCACAATTTCTTTAGAAAAAAATTAACACCCAAAACAGTAAAGGGTAAAGGTTAGGAACTGCACCCTACCTCAAAACTCAGTAGATGAAGAAAAATGTTCAACACAAAGCTCCAAATTTTTGCTCGACTCCAAGCCCCTCAATCAAAACAAAATCTCCACAATGCAAAACACTGAAACCAATTTTTGACTGAAATAAAACTTCCATTGAGTTCCCTTTTTCCTCTAATACATAAGCAAGAAAATCCTTCCAACAGAAACCCCACATCTTGCCGAAAACCCAGCAACAACATCCAAGTCTTAGAGAAAAAAAAAGGCCAAATTTAGGTCATAACCATTGAAATCCTCTTTACAAAAAACAATGGCCGACATTCCATCAAGGATAGTAAAGCCTCTTTAAAGAGCATTTAATAAATTTGTAGTTCCCATAAATTTTTGCATACGGCTTTCCTTATAGCCTTTGCCATTTTGGCCTCAAGAAACAATAAACATTTTTACCTATTCAAATCATTCGAAACCTTCTAGGGTTTTTAAGGTGAATGTTTTTTTATTTTTTAAATTCAAATAAATATATAATAAATGCATAACACAATTACCTTCCATATTTATTGCCATTGGTATTAAACATTGCAAACTCCTAAAACCATCACTCCACACTTGATTTTATGCAAAAAGATGTGCGAAAAACTCATACCTAAATTTATATGAATTCTAGTGTGTGACTTAACAAATTATCCCTAAATATAAATATATCCACAAGTCAAGAACTTAAAGGCATGAAATGAATTTCTCGAAAATAATAAAGATAGAAATATACCTGAGAAATTCCTAATAATACCAGAATGCATTTGTCATATATGTACCATATATATATACTTTTCATCAATAAGATAATGACTAACATTTACGTAAACATATACACAGTTACATAAAAACAAAAAAGAGTTTTACAGACATCCTTTTAACATTAATTCTAATCAAAACCGAATTCATTTCAGAGATCAAGTGATGTATTTCAAAATCAACACTACAACTAAAACTGATCAGCTGTAAACCCGCAAATAGTCGAGATGAATTACAAAAGCAGTATCTAAAATATATGTATCTCATGAAATCAAAACTAACCTATTTGATATAACAAAATAGTACCCAAAATATAAAATCTCACAGCCAAAAAACTTGTGTCAAAAACAACATCTAAAGTGAATTAAGAGAAATAGGAAGAAGTAGGGTCAGGCACGACACTCCCTCTTTCATAGTAATCTCTCCCTCGTAAATAAATTTTTCTTTTTCTTGCAAATTTTAGAAAGATATGATAGCAAACTCTCCCTCTTTGAAAACACATGCCAAAGACAACACAACTTCAAAATGAATTTTTCTATACCTTAAGTACTGATTCAAATGCAATGTTTTTATTACTTTGCTACATCAACAGATAGATCTTCAATATTGTTCCTGTTGATCCATCACTAAAACTGTATTGTAGTGAGCTTTAGATAGGGGAATGACCCCTAACTTACCTCTTAGATACAAGAATGCATCCTTAGGTAAAATCTTTATAAATATGTTAGCAATTTGTTCTTTTGTATGGACATATTCCAATCTGATCTCCTTTTCTTGCACCAATTCTCTGACAAAGTGATACTTTATAGCAATATGCTTGGTTTTTGAATGCATCACTAGATTCTTGGATATGTTAATTGCACTTTTATTTTCACAAAACATAACAACAGGTTCTTTGATTTCTTGCTTCATACCCTCCAATAACTGTTTAAACCAAACAATGTTTGAACAGTTTACTGCTACTGCAACATATTCAACCTCTACTGTGGACTAGGATGTACAGTTCTAATTTTTACTTGTCCAAGAGACCAACCTCTTTCCAGGAAAGAAAGCTACACCACTTGTACTCTTTCTATCATCAATGTTCCCTGCCCAATCTGCATCAGTGAATACTTTTAAATCCAAATTTCCTCCAAGTTTATACCATAATCCATAATCTTCAGTTCCTTTCAAATATCTCATGATCCTTTTGATTGCCATCATGTGATTTTCTTTTGGTTTTGCTGAGAATCTTGCTACAATTCCTATTGCAAGGGCAATGTCTGGTCTTGTATGTACTACACATTGCAACTTTCCAATCATAGATCTATACAATGTCTGATCCACTTCCTTTGATTCATCATGCTTGGTAAGTTTCAATCCAAAACACATAGGAGTTCCAACTAGTTTGCAGTCTTCCATACCAAAATGTTTTAGTATCTCCTTCATGTATTTAGATTGAGTGATGTAGATGCCATTCTTAATCTGATGAATTTGAAGACCAACAAAGAGTTTGATCTCACCAAACATTGAAATTTCAATTTTTTTGTTCATTTGTTCTGAAAATTCTTTGCAAAGATCATCATTTCCTATAAACCAAGTATCATCTACAAATATTTCTACCAAAACAATCTTATTATCTAGTCCTTCCTTTATGTACAAGCTACTATTATCATTAGTTCTTTGAAAACCAATCTCAATAACATAGTTATTTAGTCTTTCATACCATGCTCTAGGGGCTTTTTTCAGACCATACAATGCTTTATGTAATTTGTAGACCATGTCTTTCTTGTTTGGATCAAAAAAACCTTCAAACTATTCAATTTAAACCTCTTCATCTAGTATACCATTGAGAAATGCTGACTTGATGTTCATCTGATAAACTTTGAATCCCTTATATGTAGCATATGCAAGTAAGGTTCTAACACCTTCCAATCTTGCAATAGGAGCAAAAATCTCTCCATAGTCTACACCTTCTTCTTGAGAGTATCCTTTGCATACTAGTCCAGCTTTTTTCCTTGACACCTTAGCATCTTCATTTAACTTGTTTCTGAATACCCACTTAGTTCCAATCACATTTTTGTCTGTAGGCGTAGGTACAAGAGTCCATGTTTTTTTTTTCTCTATCTGTTCTATCTCTTCATCCATAGCTTCAATCCAACTTTCATTTTTTAATACATCTTTGACATTTCTAGGTTCAAAATCAGCAAGTAAACAAGTGCCTTTCAACTTAGTTCTTGTCACTATTCCTTCAGATTTATCTCCAATGATTTGATCTGTTGCATGATGCTTCCTAACATACTTAGCTAGCATAGGCTCCTTTCCTTTTGAATGAATTAAATTATTATCCTTTTGTTTTTCAACTTCTAGTTCTCGTTGCTCAGGCTCGGTAGCTATTGATTCAGTAGCTTCTATTTGCAACTTGGTTATAGAAGACTCTAGAGTAGAAGATTTATGATTGATCAGTGTACTTGGCACTATATCAAGTTCAATGAAAAAAAATCTCTTGTAGTCTTCAAGTTCCCTTTTGTTTTCTTTTTTAGTTCTTTCTGCAAACTCATCAACTTTTACATGTGCACTTTCTATGACTTTGTGAGTAGACAAATTCAAATATTTATATGCTTTACTTTTGCAAGAATATCCAAAAAATATTCCTTCATCACCGTTCACATCAAATTTACCTTGTCTAGATTCTTTCAAAATGTAACATTTGCTTCCAAATACTTTTAGGTAACTTATATTGGGTTTGTAGCCATACCATAACTCATAGGGGGTTTTGAATGAGTCCTTCTTCATCTATACTTGGTTCAAGGTGTGAACTGTAGTACTGATAGCTTCCTTCTAGTATTTGATAGAAATGCTCTTTTCAATCATTAAGGTTCTTGCACAGTCCAGGATAGATCTGTTCCTTCTTTCAGCTATTCCATTTTTTTTTAGGAGTTTCAGGTGCTGAAACCTATCTTTTGATTCCCCTTTCAATGAAAAATTTATTGAACTCATGTGAAATGAATTCACCACCTCTATTTGACCTCAATCATTTCATTCTTTTTATTTTTTCCTTCTCTACTCTAGCCAAATACCATTTGAACTTCTCAAATGCTTCTGATTTCTCTCTTAGGTACATGATAGCCATCATTCTTGAGTAATCATCAACTAAAAGAATGAAGAACTTTTTTCTAGTATAAATTTCAATGCCAATAGGTCCTCACAAATCAGTATGCACAATTTTAAAAATTTCTTCAAACTGATAGTTCTTTATTTAAAAGATAGCCTTTCCCATCTTGCTAATTTGATAATTCTTGCATAGACCAACCTCAAGTTTCTTTATGTTAGGAGTGCCTCTTACTTTCCTAAATTTACTTATTTTTACCAAGTTATCAAAGTTTACATGACACAACCTCCTATGCCATAACCAACTTTCTTCAACTTGAGCAATAAAACATGAACATTCACCAAGTTCAAGATAAAACAAGTTACTATTTGTTTGAGTGCCTAATCCAATCAGCTTTCATTTGCCATCTAACAGTCTTGATTTTCCATGCATAAATTCCACTTTAAATCCATTATTGAGTAGCTGTACCAAACTTAATAGATTGTGTTTTAGTCCTTCTACCCAATAAGTATTATCACATACAAGGTCTTTGGTTAGCGAGATTCTTCCTTTTCCTTTTATCCAACAAGGTTCATTATTACCAAATCTCACACTACCACCATCATAGTCTTCAAAATGTTCAAACTTAGTTTTGTCACCAGTCATATGATGAGAAAAACCATTGTCTATAATCCATGTATCATTTTTGCTCACATGAAAAATGAGTGTCATTTCCTCATCACTATCAGATTCATCCTTTACAGCAATGTAAACAATTTCATCTTCTTCTTCATCATCAGAATCATTAGAATCCTTAGCCATGAAACATGTTTTCTTACCTTTATCCTTGAATGATTTGAAGTCTTTCTTGCCATTGCACTTGTGACCTTTCTTCTCATCCTTGTTCTACTTATTTGGGCACCTAGCAGTAATATGTCCAATTTCTTCACAAGAAAAATAGATTAGAGGAATCTTACCTTTGTATTTTCCTTTGCCTCTTGGATATTTTCTTGCTACTAGAGCTTCAGCCCCCTATAGATCACTATCTGAACTTTTTTCTGATTCTTCATCACTATCTGACTGAGGATCCTTTATCTTCTTGCCTTTCTCCTTGAGTGAAATCTTGGCTTCAAATGTTGATTCAATGTTCTTGGCAGTTGGAATATAATTATCATAGTTATCTAACTCGAATGCAGTCAATCTTCCAACTATGGCCTCTAAAGTTATCTTATTATTTGCTTCACATCTTCTTTCTTGAATTGTAGAAACTCTGATTGCATAAATAGGAAGTAGATTTCTAAGAAATTTATTTATAACCATTTACTCCTTGATATCTCCTCCAGATGCTTTGATTGCACTAACACTTAACTTAACTCTTTCAACATATTTTGCTATGTTTTCATCATCTCTCATCCTCATCTGATCAAATCATCCTCTTGAACTTTTTTCTTTGGCTCTTCTCACATTATCATCACCTCCATAGATTTCTTTTAGTTTGTTCCACATTTCAAAGGTAGTTTTGCAATCCTTGATGTCATTAAATTTTTCATAACTTAGAGTAGATGCAATATCTATCATCATATTATTGTAAGTCTTCTTTTCAGCAATATCATTGACATATAATGTACCAGTAGGTTCTGCATATTTTTCATCAAGGTACTTCAGCCCTAAATCACCAATAGAAGCCATATGAAGTCTCATCAATCCTTGCCATGCAGAGAAGTTGTCCCTGTTATGTCTTGTAATTTCCCTCTTGTAAGAAATCCTAATCTTTAGCTTAGATCCTTGAAATATTTTCCTGCAAGCACCAAGAGCTCTGATACCAATTGTTGGAATTATAGATGAAGTAACTAAGAGGGGGGGGGGGGGGGTGAATCAGTTACCACAAAATTTTGATCCCTTAGATGTCTTAAATAACTAGTTACTACTATTACTTGGAAAATGCTTCACAAAAATGCTATAACTCAATCGATTAACTTGTTACTGATCTTTAAGCATTTATAATTATTATCATGCATGCAAAAGTAAATGACAAAAACACAAGAGACACCAAATTTAACATGGAAATCTAATATGGGAAAAACCACCAAGTAACTAGCTACCAATTTTCACTCTTCTAAAGTGAGCCCTATTAGGAGCCAACCCTGTTAAAGGTTACAATACACACTGTTAGGTCTGACCTTGCTAGAAGATTTAATCACCCTATTAGGAGTGGCCTTGCTAGAGGTCTTTAGAACAATTCAACTGACCTATCAACTTGTTAGCGGATTTATAAAATGGTTGTTAAACCAAATCTATTAAGAGATTTTGAAATCAGTACTACAATGGTTAGAAAGTAACAATGAATTGACTTGAATATGATGCAACTAAATTTGTTTATTATAGATCTCTATTCTACACCATTAGATCCTCCTTAATAAAATATAGCTTTGCTGCTCCTTAATGATCTCTGATCATTCTTCAAAATTTTGCTCTCACAATAATTAGTTCTCTTTCACATTCATATCACATCAAATCCATCACACACTTAGAATTCACAACTTGACCTCTTATATATACTATTCAGATTATCAAGTTAGCTCATTTGCAAGTTACATTTACCAATAAACCATACATCAGTCAACTACAAATATTACATTAAACAAATAAACTTTAATCCACAAAAAAAAAAAATTCCTTTGTTGGCCGACCCTACTTTGTAAATACTGCTCAGAAAAATAATTTCTTGAGTTAACCTTCTCAACTCAATTAACACTGGAAAATCTACAAAATCCTTTAGCTACCAAGTGAACTTGGTAAGAACTAAAATTCCTTTTCTGACCATGAGAGCTTGGTAAGAACTATTTTCTGCACTATTTTCCTTTGATGACCAAGTAAGCTTGGTAACAACTGAATTTCCTTGATTAACCTTGAAATCTTAGTAACAACTATCTGCACAAAGGTAAAGCTTCAGAACACTTGGTAGACACTGTAAACCTTCTTTACTAACCCTCTAAGCTCAGTAGACTCCATCTTTTTCCTTGCTGAACAATTGAGCTCAATAGACTCTATCTGATAACTGATATGCCATTTGTGTAATATCAAAGACAACACACAATTGAACAATTGTATCCAACAAGTTATTCTAAGTTGTATATGAGACAACTTGACAATATGAATGATATAAGTATAAGGTCAAGTTGATAATTTGAATGTGTGTAACAGTGTGAATGCATGGAAGATTTTGAAGATCTAATGATGTAGAAAGGAAGTGAATTAGAAGGATAAGCAGAATATCCTTGTGAAGTTGAAAAGATATATTTAATTAGGACGGATCAAGTACAAGCTAGAACAAAGATCTATAATCAGTGATTCGGTTGCATTAGAAATCAGGTCATCTCATTGCTACTCTCTAACCATTTTAGTAGTGATCTAAATATCTTAACAAAGTTGGCTTAACAACTATTTGTAAAACATCTAACAAGGTGGTAGTTCTATTAAAATTTCTAAAGACCTCTAACAAGGCCACTCTTAATAGGGTGATGAAATCATTTAATAGGGTCACACTTGACCTTTTTTTTTGTAACCTTTAATAGGGTAGGCTCCTAATAGGGCTAACTTTAGAAGAGTGAAAAGAGTAAGTAGTTGCAATTTGTGGTTTTCGCAGATGGGGTTTCCACGTTAAATTTTGGTGTCAATTTTTTTCATGCTATTTTATTTTATGTGTTTGCATCTAAGTTAAAATAATGGTAATCATACATAACATCTAAGATTTTTATATTAAGTTCTTACTGAGTATATTCAGTATTTATTGAACTACAACATTTTATGTATGTTTGCTGAGAATCAACAGTATTGAATTTTTAGAGTTTATTTTGTACTGACATCTAAAGGGATCTAAGATTTATTTTAGTAGTAATTGATTCACCCCTCCCCTCTCAATTACTTCTCTTATATTTCCAACAATTGGTACTCAAGATTTTGGTGCTTGTAGAGAAGGTTTCAAGGACCTAAGCTAAAAATCAAGATGTCTTATGAAAGAGAGATTTCCAAGTTGAAAAAAGATAGTTTTGTAGCAATGCAAGGACTTATGACATTACATTTGGCTACCATCAGTGATTCAAGTTGTAAATATATTGATCCTAAATACAAGACTCCCACTGGAACATTATTAGTTGAAGATATTGCAAAAAAGAAGAATCATGATGTCATGATGATTAATATTGTATTTGCTCTCAGTTATGTTGAATTTGATGAAGTAAGATTCTATGATAGCTCATGAAATGTGTACCAAACTGAAAGACATTTATGGAGGAGATGACAATGTAAGAAGAGCTTAGGCTAAAAGTTTAAGAGGTCATTTTGATCAAATGAAAATAAGAGAGAATAAGAACATTGCAAAATATATGGAAAGAATCAAAGAAAGTGTGAGGACAATCAAGGCATCTGGAGGAGACATTCAAGAAAAAATAGCTATAAATAAGGTAATCAGAAAACTTCTTCCTATTTATGCAATTGGAGTGTTTTTTATTCAAGAGATGAGATTAAAGACCAGTTCGAACCCATATGTCTACTAGATATAAGCTTTCCGAAAATGATGATTCAAAGGAAGTAAATTAGACCACATATAGATCAATGATTGGAAAATTGTAGTATGTAGTGCATACAAGGCCTATTATTGCATTAACAGTTGGTATGGTGACAAGATTCTTAGCAAATCCTAGAGAAAATCACATGATGGTAATCAAGAGAATGATGAGATATCTGAAAGGTATTGAAGACTATGGATTATGCTACAAACTTGGATGAAATTTGGACTTAAAGGTGCTCATTGATGTTGATTAGGGAAGAGCACTAGTGGTGGAGCATTCTTTCTTTCTAAAAGACTAGTGTCTTGAAAAAGAAAGCAACAAAATTGCATCTCTCAATCCACAATAAAGGTAGAATATGTGGTAGCAATAGTTAATTTTTCTAACATTGTTTGGTTCAAACAATTGTTGGAAGAGATGACAATAGAAATCAAAGATCTAGCATTCATATACTCTAATAACACTAGTGCAATTAATATATCAAAGAATTCAGTGATGCATACCAAAAAAAAGAGCAAAAATATGTGAATATGAACACAAAAGAATAGATTGCAGACATATTCACCAAGCCATTACCTCAGGATGCATTTCTATATTGAAGAGGTAAGCTAGGGGTCATTCCCCTCTCTAAAGCTCACTAAATGAAGTTTAGTGATGCATCAAACATAACCTATTAAAGATCAATCAGTTGGTGCAGTATTGATAAGGGCATATTGCGAATGAATTGGTACTTAAGGTACATTGATATTGACAAAGTTGTTGTCTTTTCCATTTGTTGTCAAAGAGGGAGAATTTTAGTATCATATCTCATTAGAAATTTTAATTAGAAGGAGAAGTATTCTGCAAGAGGAGAAGTATTATGTCATAGAGATGTCTATGAGGGAGAATGAACTTGGTAATAGTTGTTGTTGACATAAGTTTTCTTATAGAGGGAGAAACAGAAGACAGAAAGAGTTCATACTGATAGAGAAAATTATCATAGATAAAAATTTCAATGTGTTATGACATGTTGTGTTGCCATCAATGCCAAAAAGGGAGATTTTTGGATACAATTGATTAATTGTGTATTGTCTTTGATATTACACAAATGGCATATCATTTCAGTCAGTGCATATCAAGCTCACTTGGGAAATGAAGATAGTTTTATGTGTCTATCAGGCATTCTTGTGTTTTCTTAGTTCAGAAGGTAATGTGTACCAAGTTCAGTTGGGTGTCAAAGGAAAGTTTACAAAAGATGAGTGTTAGCCGAGCTCACTTGGTTAATGAAGGAAATGTTGGATGGAACTAGTGTTAACCAAGCTCACTCGGTTAACACAAGAAAATCTTTTCTATGTTAGTGTCTGCCAAGTAGGGTTGGCTAACAAAGGATTTTAATATTTTGGCATATTGAGTTTAATTAATTTATCTATTGGTTCTAGCTAACCGAGGTGATGAATATTAGTTATTCTAAGTTGTATATGAGCTTACTTGACAATACGGATGACAAAAGTATAAGGTCAAGTTGAGAATTTAAAAGTGTATAAGAGTGTGAATGCATGGACGATTTTGAAGATCTAATGATGCAACAAGGAAGAAAATTAGAAGGACAAGTAGAATAGCCTTGTGAAGCTGAAAAAGATATATTTGATTAGGAAGGATGGTGCAAGGAAGTAAAAAGAATAGTAGGACCAAAGGGCACACCTAGCTATGCAAACCACCCTGAAAGAGTTAATACAATGGAAAATACAACACAAGAACAATAGCAAGGAGGGGGAGAACAATATATTTATATATTCATTAGATAATTAGCATACATGCCCAGGTGTAAGGCCTTCTAGGTTATGGCCAATTACAATATAAAACATTTAGATTCATGAACCCACTTCAATTTTGCACCTCCAAACTCATAGCCCCTATTCTCATCCTTTCTGACAAAAAAATCTCCCTAAAATGCAATCCTAAACCTCCCTAAATACTTGTGTGGTCATAGGTCAGCTTATCACAAAACTAAATCTTGAATTAAATGCATGCACAACCACAAGCTAGCTCATATTAGATATTAAGTACCTACATAAAAATTAAATGTAAGAAAGGTCAGCCCAAACTAGAACCAGACATAGGGAACTCGACAAATGAAGGCTTTATAAATTACTGGCACTCAGCAACCACATGAGCCTGGAATCAAAAGAGTCACTCGGCATCAACTACAAAATCAACATCTTTCAATTCTCTAAAACCACAAAGGACTAGACAACCAAAGGATCACTTGGAAACCAATGGAATCACTCAAAAACCAAAGGAATCACTCAATAGTAACTAAGAACTCAACATACAATAAATGCTCAGCAGCAATTAAACACTCGACATCCACTAAGAATTTGACACCAGCTGGCAGAATGAACAAAAGGTGTAGGGTTACAAGGCAACCTAGGATGCTCCTACATTAAAGGGTCAAGGCTAAGCCAGAAGAAAGATCTATAAGAAGCAATTAGTTGCATCAGAAATTAGGTAATCTCATTGTTACTCTCTAACCATTGTAGTAGTGATCTAAATCTCTTAATAGAGTTGGCTTAACAACTATTTGTAAAACCTCTAACAAGGCCACTCCTAATAGAGTGATTAAATCCTTTAATAGGGTCAGACCTAACAATGTGTTTTGAAACCTTTAATAGGGTTGGCTCCTAACAGGGCTCACTCTAGAAGAGTGAAAACAGTAACTATTTGCAATTGGTGGTTTTCCCAAATTGTGTTTCCACATTAAATCCTAGTGTCAATTGTGTTCATTCTATTTTATTTTATGTGTTTGCATCTAAAATAAAATAATAGTAATCATAGATAATGTCTAATATTTTCATGTTAAGTACTTACCGAGCATATATAGTAATTACCGAGTTACAAAATTTTATGTGTGATTATCAAGTATCAACAATATTCAATTTTTAGAGTTTAGTTTGTACTAACATCTAAAGGGATCTAGGATTTATTTTAGTGGTAACTAATTCACACCTCCCCTCTCAGTTAATCCTCTTATATTTCCAACACCAAACACATTCAAGTCTTTCTTCAACAATTATTAACAATCATTTGTATCAAAACAAGAAAAAACATCTTATTCATCCTTTACATAGAAAACTTTTTCCATTATAGAATCTTGTAGGTTTTGGGCTTAATCTCAATTGTAGATGTACATCAAGTTTAGATTCATTGAATATAGACTCTTAGGAAATAAAATTCCACCTTGAAATTTGTGCTCCATTTCATATTGATAAATATTCTACATTAGACCAGCATTGAATATCACCACTCATTTATCTCATAACTACCTTCATCCTTATCCTTGAAACTTCTCAATCATTCTTAATATTCATCAAAATTCAGCCTCAAAAATTATCTTTTCTAAACTTATTCTACTTGTTCATATTTGGTTAACATTAAATCATTCTTAGTCAATAATAGACTTGGTTAAAAATGAGATCATTTGGTTAATACTATGTTCCTTCATATCTTTATCAAGTTCTTGATTAAAGTTGTATTTTCTTGGTTAATATTGTACTCTTTCATTCACTAACCAAACTATCTTACATATATGTCTTCCTCGAGATCATGTAAAGAAATCAAACCAACAATATGTTGTTAGAGTCTGACTCATTTAATTTCCAATTGAATACCATACACTTATCAACACTTATGTCATCATACTTTCTTCAAATCCTCTTCATTAATCAAATGAAATGGCACTCTACTAAGTTAGCATAATATCTAACCAATTAAGGCTTGACATTAATGCAAAGTTAAATAACGATATGACTCTTACACATTAATTAAAAACATTATCAATTGGGCATAATGGTTATATCCCTAATTAGTGATCTAGACCCTTCATTTGAATAAAAGTATTATCTTCATCTTTGACCACACAGACTCCTTCCTTATCGACCTTACATTCCTACCAAACAAGGTTTTCCACTTCTCCTTAAGGATTGACAAGTCATCTTTAGGTAGATAGGGGACCAAAATAGAGGGAACAAGAGGAGCCAAGAAATTATCTAACTCAACAATATCTAGGAATAGAAGAGAAAAGAAAGAAACAACTAACAAAAGACAACACTCACCTCAGAGGTTTCCTATACAAATCTACTAGTGCCAAACCTAAACTTTCCTCTTTTTCTTCCTATTTCATAGCTTCCAATTTTTTTAAAATTTTTTCTCTAATTCTATTTTTAGGAGATTAGGTTTATCTAATCAATTTTAATCATATCCATGTTAATCATATCTACAATACTATTATTAATATTTTCATTAATAACATCCTTAATATTAGCATTTTCTATATTTAGGATGATATATTTTATTTCTAATTGACCCTTCATTTTCTCCATTAATTGGTCCTCTACATGAGTGAATCCACTAAATTTTTTTGGGATGTCAATATGTTCACATTAGTTCTATTAATTTCCCTTTTGCTATCTCCTAGCGGTTAATTTCTATGCTTACCATATTTGCAAACAAGCAACATGCCCTTTCATTAATCTGAGCAATTCTATTTATAATTATCGTCCATTTACAACAAGTGCCATATTTTTCCTTAATTGCTTTATTTTTTTAATATTTAAAGTGAGTAAATTTGGACTTTTATCATATAATGATATAGATTGTTTCATATTCCATGTTTGATTATTAGTATTTTCATCAACAATTTTCCTATCCACTTTGAATACTTTTTTTGAATCAATAGACCTAGTATTAATTAATGGTGATGGGGAGGTGGTTTGGGACTCACTCTTTATCGTTTGCATTATACTTCCATCCTTAGGATTATAAAAATTGATAATTTTTCTAGACTAAAAATATCTTTGATCTTTAGATTAATGGATTTAAATTAATTAATTGAATTATCCATTTGACTGAAATTTTAACATCTTAATTTATCTAAGAAAATTATCCTCAACCTTAAAAAATTTACCGATAAAATTATAAATATATTTTAGGATTATGCTATAAATAAATTCCACAAGCAAATTAGAAAGCATAATGTTTTTAATAACTTCTAAATTACTTACTATTGTAAGATCAAAGTTAGGATATCATTCTATGAGTAAGAAATTATGATTAAAATTAGGAGAAACACCCTAAGAAAAATTGTTTTTGCATGGTGTTGCTAAAATCCAAAAAATTAAAACTACTAATAAGGATGGTTGTACATACCTTGTAATATAATTTATGCTGGAGCCATTTTGTGACTTCATCATTAGTGGTTTCAAACTTGAACCATCAAGCAAAAGGATCATTATAGATGTAATAGTATGTCATGACCTCATATGAATATATGGTGAATATAAATATATATAAAAGAATGTACAAATATGAATATATATTTTAAGTATAAGAATAAATAATATAATATAATAGCTATAATAAGTAACTAATCAAAATTATAATTGTTGTTAGAAGTAACAACAATTGATGAATAAATAATTAAATAAGAAAGTAATTATAAATAAATAAATTATTTATAAATAAATACCATGGCAAAAACATGTTCACACATTAATAATTAACTAAATAATTAAAAGAATTAACAAGAGCTCTGTGTAGTTGTAGTCCCTGTCTAACAAGGAAAATAGATGACATTATTAAGTGATTAGTATAAGTTGTTGCTAAGCCATTTATGGAATTCAATGAACTATATTCTCTCTCAATTTGAATATGGCTCCTTACATTTCCTCTTCCAATGTTAGATTTGTATATGGAAAGAAAAATTATTGTAGAGCCTAATATTGGCACGAAATAGCTATGCAAATGACAAAATGGCTAAATATAATAATTTATTAATTTTTTCAAATTTAGAAAAGATTCAATTTATAATTTTAATGTAATATTAAATAATAAATTAATGCCTAGTATGTCACCTAGGTAGAAGGTTCCATGTTGGCATGCCTCCAGAGTGTCTGTTGGTGACTCACTCATGAAGAATGGTATTTGGTTTCTTTTTGTGAAGGTGTAGAAGTTAGGGCTTTTAAAGTCTACATGTTCTACTATATTCAAAATGATATTCATAATGTAACCAATTTTTTAGAGTTTGATGTTAAATTTTGATCAATAAAATATAAGTTTTAATATTTATGTAAATACTTGCAACAACCAAAGCCTAGCTTTGAATCCATTCAATATATTTTATTGGATCAATATTGGCATAGTAACAGCCAACCACTGACATTAGAAAAAGTCCTTAGTTTCTTTATATAGTTTACACTGGCTACTTCTTCCTTCAGAAAAATGCTCATACATTACCCACAAAGTCTCCAAAAGTCAGAAACCACTATGACTTCATTCATAGTGCTGATCACAATCATGAAGATCTTAACTCATTTGGAGAACTTAATCAATTTTTTTAAAAAAATATAAGATCTCATTCACATGTGATCATATTAACAATAAAACTCTACCTTTTCTAATTAAAATAACATAGTTTCAGGATGTATGACAAACAAGAAACTATTTTTCTATATTCATTTACATGGAACCTTGGATCTTAAAATTAGGACTATCTAATAATAATTAAAATGAACTAAAATTGGTAGAAGAAAATCCAGCCTCATACTAATTTGAAATGACAAATAATAGATAGAGTAATGGTCAAAATGAAGACCTAGCCCCTAATATAATGATGATTATAGTCTTCTTAGAGCAGCCATGACAATATTAATCCTATTAAAATAAGGTCAATCATATTACACTAGGATGAATGATGGTAAAAGGCCCAACATGATAACATTGAGAATACATAATACATTAGGAATGACTTAATTCAAAGCATGTACATGCTATACTTTTAGTGGTAATTATAAAGTTAGTCCCTTGACAACTAAATGGGGAACTAGATGTAATCACAACATCTTCACATTGACAATGTGTATGATGCTCAACACCTATCACAACCCATTTATGCATAATATGATGATTATGAACTAATTTTTTCAATGTATGAATTAGGGCAATCAATATTTATCCATTTAATAAAGGATAATGTTCCCTACATATCCAATCTTTTATTCATTTGTTTAGAAACTCATAGAACTTATGTGATGGTCAAAATAGTGGAAAGGGTTGATATATATCTCATCAAATGATGGATTATAATCACATCAACCATTGATATTTATGTGATGATATCTCTATTCAATTCCTTCAGACATTCTATATGCATAGTTTTTCTCATAGCAACTTCCCTATACATGATTTTTGTCTTCTACATCACGTAATATAACATAAATATGGGTACATAGTATGTACAATTGCACAAATTGCTTTTGTTGGAAATAATCAAGACTAACAAGGTTACTGAGAGGGGAGGGGTGAATCAATAACTCTAAAACTTTAATTCAATTTTGCATAATAATATTTTTAGAATTCATCCATCTAATCTACTGTATGCATGAAAAGATAAACATTTGTAACACATGAACACACAGATTTGGTGACCCAGAAACCTTCCAATTAGAACGTAAAACTGGGGTGGGGATGATACCCACAAAACTTCAATTCTGCAGTATAAAGTTGGCCAGTTAAGGCTTCCAATGATCACTTTTGATGATCTGCCCTGTTAGGAGCAAGTAGGATTGCTAGATCCACCTTGTTAAAGGATTTAAAAACATACAATGAAGTATGCACTCTGTTAGCAGATTTACAAAAGACTGTTAAGTCTACCTTGTCAAAGGATTTAGCAAACTGATTCATCTGTTAGGATGAAGTAGTGGATTTGATTGCAACTGATTGCTGATAAGATCCTTTGTGCTCTGATCACCTGATGTGACAGATATATCCTTTTTGCATTAATGTTGACCTTGTTGTATTCCTCTGTTTTGCTAGCGATTCGCTTTCCCTCTTCTCAAATTACAACACATCACAACCAACGACTATCAACATCTCACCATTTCAAATGATATATACCATTCCAATATTTACATTGGCAAGGTCGGCCAAACACAAGTGAACAAGCATTACTGAGTCGGCTAGGTGGTAGAAAACTCGGGTTCCACAAACTAACTCGATGACCTTCTTATACTCGGTGTCCACTACAATACACTGCATCGTCATGCACTTGGTAAGAGTAGAGGCACAATCCATACTAATCATTCTAAGCAGCTTGGAACTCGGTAACCATTGGTGACTCGGTGAATATTGTGTCACTTGGTAAAAATTGAATCCATTGATAACCTTCTTCACTTGGTATATACCGATTCCTTCATTTACCTAGTTTACTCGGTAATCACTGATTCCTTCATTTACCTTGTTTACTCGATAATCACTGATTCCTTCATTTACCTTGTTTACTCAATAATCATTGATTCCTTTATTTACCTTGTTTACTTGGTAATCACTGATTCCTTTGTTTACCTTGATCACTCGGTAAACACTAAGTTCTTTGTTTACCTTGATCACTCGGTAAACACTAAGTTTTACTAATGACTCTATGAGCACTGACTACTGGGTAAACACTGTGAAGCTTGGTAACCACTAACTCCTTGGAGAACACTATTCTACTTGGTAACCATTATGAACTCGGTAAATACTGGTGAACTGCCCATATGCTCAGTTTCCAAAGGAATGCTTGGTATCAACTATTTACTTGTGGAATTTATAAGGTAATCGCTGAATGCTTGGTGTGAACTATAGATTAGGTGATGAGCTTGGTAAGCATTTAGAATTGAATAAGTGTTGTGACTAATGACAAATATATCATAATTCCAACAATCTCCCCCTTTGGCATTAGTGACAAAAACACTTATGAGCCAAAACTTATATACAATATCTGACATACTGACAACTAATTCTGCTGAATATACATGGCTTCCTTACATATGAATCCCCCATATAATATACACAAGGTATTTTCATGAGTTATATGCCTTTTATTTACAGTATCTCTTTGTCTGTTTTGTACATTTATCTCACCAATAACTCTTTCTGAGTGTCTCTTTCTCCCCCTTTTTGACAATAATGCCAAAGAATAAAAAAAATTTATTTACATAGAAACACCAAAATGTGAGATAAACTCTGAATGTACCTAAAGAATGAGTTGTAGAGTCTTGTCCCAATTCTCTTGCAGGATTTTGCATGTGGATAGAGCTATTTGGACTTTTGCAGAGAGTTCAATCACATGGTCTGCAATGGAGAAATTGTTGTCATGGATCAATGTTTTTGAATGGGCAATGTGCCTTTGCATTGTGTCCATGATGGGAAGGATCATATTTTGAATATCTAACAATGTAGAGCATATCCTTGACTCTTCTCTCAGCAATTCTGCTTTTTTTTCTGACAAAAATTTGATTATGAGGTGATGAGATGAGGTTGAACTGGGGTCAAGCTTCAGGTTTTGTGTGCTTGCCTTCAGATCCTCATCTATCTTATTCAATTGTTCTCTTATCTCCTTAGTATACTCGATAACGTCACAGAGCTTAGCAAAAAGAGATGTTACATTATTAAAAGAATTTTCAATATTGGCCAAAACTATGGTTAATTCAACCTGTTTTATTGCTATGTGCTGAGCAATGTGCTCAAGAAGCTTATTATCAAATTTCTTTTCTGCCTTCTCCATTAATTTTTCTTGACCGGAGTTATTCTCATTGAATTTATTGACTGCCTCTTCTAATTGTAGCAAAATGTGTTGAGAAGTATCAACATCAACACCTATAGCCTCAGTAATTATATTTTTTGCTTCATCAATGATTTTAAACTCTCTATCTCTCTCATTCCTTAGTTCTTTCTACTTTGCCTTCAGTTCTATGCACTGACTGAGCAGTCTTAGTTCATCAACTGAAGTAGTATCTGTATCTATCTTTGGAATGACAATTTCAATATCCAAGTCTACATCCTCATCAATTGTCTTGCCTATTAGCAGAATTTTTAATGGAGTCTTTGGTTTTTCTGTTGTGCTAACATCTTTCCCTTTGAAAATAGAGACAACGGTTGATGAGGTTGGACTAGTTGTCAAAATTGAAATAGGACCAACTAAAGGAAGACTGAGAGAGGGGCTAAATGTATCCAAATTTGATATAATTCCCAGAATTGATGTTCATACCAGAATATTTACAATTAAAGAGCTTACTAGTGCAAAATTTGGTGCTAATGTAGCTGAAGTTGACAAAATTGGAGAGCAAACTGGAAAACCTACTGTACATATTGTAGGAGTAATAGATACTTCTGATGTGGTGACTGTTGCAGTGGATGACTCAGTAACCAAAGAAGTTTCCTGTAGCTCAGTAGATGAAGTGGTAGACACTTCCATTGATGATACCTAGAACTGAGATGTGGTAGGTGTAGATGATATATCTGATGTAGTTGTGACCAAACCTGCCGAACTTGACTCCAACCTTGATGATATCACAGTTTTAGGTGGAGAGTGAGGAAGGGATGCAATAACTGCTGCTGCAATTTTCACAAGGTCATCCTCTTCCTTATCTGCCTCTTCAGCTTCCTCCTCCTTATCTTCTTCCTCCTTTTCTTCCATCAGTGCATGCAGCTCTCCTAGTGAGACTGTGATGGATGGAGTGCTATCAAGCTCATCATCATTGTTATTGTCAGCATCTTTGATTTCTACTAGTTCTACACTAGGCTTATGTAGATGATAGATGTTTTTCCACATGTTTGTAGCATCATTTACAACATGCTCAATGTCTTTAATCAAAATCAAACAAGTGTGGAATCTAATCATCATTTTACTTTCATGGTTTTTCATTTCAGCTTTTACTTCTGCTCCAGTGAGACTTGGTTGGAGATTCTTTAGAGATTGCTCATAAATATCTTTTACCATTTGGGTGGCTGATTTCCATCTCAGTTGCAATCTCTCCAGTAGTTCTTTTGATATTTGAGGGGCAATTTGGTCTGGGGAGTATTTCCATTTACCCATCTTGCTAAGTACCAATTCCTCAATCTGCATTTTCTCTGCATTAGTTCTAGTTTCAAATTTCAATGCTTTGAAATTTGTGATTCGAGCTCCTTCCTCCAATTTTTTGAGCCTTTGCTTGAATGTGGGTGTAGGCCTAACTAGTATAGGTTCCTACTTACCTTTCCTGGTTCTTCTAGTGAATATTGCAGTAGGCTTCTTCTTAGGTTTGGTAATGATTACCTTTCCTTTCTTCTTTGGCTGTTGCTCTACAGATTCTTCTTCTCCTTCTTCTTCACCTTCTTCTTCTTCTGCTCCTCCTTCTTCTTCTCCTCCTTCATCTTCACCTTTTCCCTCGGTGAGCATAAGAGAACCGGTAGAAGTTTTCAATTTGGCTATTTTCCTCTTGCCCTTGCTTATGGCCTATGGTAGCTTGATTTCAAGATCAATTCTGGCCTTAGCTTCTTCATAGGTTCCAAAAATTTGTTGCCTTGGGTCTACTGGCTCATTTACTAGTGCCTTTATGATGTCTCTGGCTTCATCAATATTTACCTCATAAGGAAGAGGTTTTACCCATGACAGCACACATCATCTTTGTAGTCCTCAACAAGCTTCATAGGGATTCTGAATCTGTTATTCATTCTTTCATTAAAGTCTTCAAAATAATTATCAATAATTCTATCAAAATTTTAACCCATCTCTGCTACAAACTCATTTATTTGCTACAAAATTTGAATATCTTTCCTCCATACAACTATACCTTTTGAAGGGAAAAACTTGTGTACATAGAAAAATAAACAAACTAACAAAGAACCAAATTTACAAGAGTTGGTTTTTGAGGTCCCTATACTGTCCATGTTCTTATTAAGTTGTTTTAGTAGCACATCTACTAAGTCAAACTCCATGTTTTTCTTCACAACCTTATAGGCTAAATCTACAGCCTCACAGGGCACACTATTCAATCTGCTGGAACTATACATCTTTTATGCAACTAAATAGATTCTGAATCTTAACTCTACATTAGATACATTGTTAGGTTTTAATCCTCTGCCATCCCATTCATCTAGGGTTAACTTCTGGAGTTCATCCCGACTTAGGGTTTTAGTGGTTTTTGATTTGCTTAACATTGGCAAACTCGTGATCTTATGAATCATTTTCTTTGTTATCAGCACAAGTTTCTCTAACCACAACTGACCATTATGCACATGGCTTAAAAATTATCTTATCCATTTCATTTGGAAGTTCCTTGGCAGGTGCGAGATATGGGTCAAACCTTTCGTTTCCAGATGTTTGAACTCGGGTTTGAGGGTTCCATCCACACACAACTCAGCTAGTGCATTATCCATATCTAGTGTCCCTGTTTCTTGAATAGTGCATTTGAAATGAGTACGAATGTCATTTATAAGTAGTACCTTTGGTGGAATTTTCTATTGAGCTACATGAGGGTTGAGCGATTCAGCTATGACGGGAACAATCTTGAAGCTAGGTGCTTTCCATTCTACTCCATTCACAAGCATTTCAGAGCCTCTCTTTGCCTTACTACTGCTGGTGCTTGCGAATGCCATTATTGCTTGGTGAGTGAATGATTTTATTAGACAAATTCTTTGCTAGAAAATCACTTCAAATCGCTTGAACTCACTTTTGCACTCTTGGAAATTTCTTTGCTCTGTATATTCTAAATTCATAGTGAAAAATGAGATCAAATTCTACCTTTTTGATGAAAAAAATTATGTCATTAATGCTCGAGTACAAAGGTAGCTGAGATGACCTAGGGTTTATCAGATAGTCACCGACTTACTTGGTAAACCTTGCAACTCGGTAAACAAACAAAACCTTTCACATTACCAACCTTGCTCGGTAAAATGCATCACAGTGAACTATGTCTTGTATCTAAAATGCTCATTTGTCATTTGCACTTCTACATTCTGGAACTACTTAGGATATTGCTTGAAGATGCAATCCCTAGTCCTTCTTGATGAGTCTAATTAGAAATGGTGGAGTCACCCACTTCTTGAGTGACATAGCCATTATTTGAATTTTTTGGCTCGGTAGATTTTGGAATCCACTGTTATCTCATCTGTTTTTGAATGTTGTTAGCTCTGGCTTTCTTTTCATCTTCAATTCTTCCTATATTCATGCAATTTTTGGATATATGACCAAGTTCGGTACATGTATAACATCTTATAGTAGTATCTTTCTTCCTTAGGTGATGCCTTGCACAGTTTATTCTAATGTGTCCATATTCTCCACAACAGTGACATCTACACCAAGTATTGTAGTCCCAACCAAATAATGCATTGACAATTTGTTCTACTGGATTGAATGATTTAGATCTACATTTAGATACCTTTTGACCTTGTTTCTTGCATTTGTGACATTTTCCTTCAAACTTTGGTTTTTCTTTTCATTCATTTGCTTTGTGACCATGCTATTTGCAATTGTAGCATTTACCATTGAATTTTCCTTTACCATTGCTCCAAGATCTGTTAGATTATGACCTAACTTTCCACAGTGATTGCAAGTAGGTTTTTGATTCTTTTGGGTACCCTGTTTGGAAGATTCACTTTCTTCATTGTATCCAAGGCCTGCTTTACCTTTTTGTCTATGAAGATTCTTCTCATTTTGAAAATTCAATTGATCCATATTTTCTTGAGATTTTATCATCCTTTCATTGACTTGTTTTTCAACATTTAAGTCATTTTTCAAACTTTCATTGATTTGTCTTTCAGATCTCAGATCACTTTGCAAACTTGCATTGATTTGTCTTTCAGTGATTAAATCATTTTTCAAACTTTCATTCTCAGATCTTAGATTCATAATTTTTTCATTTGTATTAGATAGTTGTCCTATAAGATCTTCATGCTGAAGGGATAGATTATTTCTTACCTCTAAGTCTTCATTTGCCTTGTTTCTTTGTTCCAAAACTTCACATAACCTAATGGATTGGACTTCTTGTTCTCTTTTGAGCTTTCTTACTTCTTCCTGCAGAGAACCATTATTTGCTAGGAGTTCCTTGATTGCTTCATTAGCTTTATTTGAACTGCATGATGGTAAAAGGTCTTCAATCCTTTCTTCAATATACTGATGATCATTCATTTTTCTTGCAAGTTCCTTCCTTCTTTTCAAGGATTGAGAAAGATGCTCCTTTGATTCATTGAGTTGAGTCATGGACATTTCTAGATCTAGCTTTTCATTCTCAATAGATTTGTCAAGTCTGAATATCTCCATTATCCTTGATCTTTGCTCAAGTTGTCAAACTTTTATCCTGAGAACCACAATGCTCTGATACCAATTGTTGGAAATATTCAAGACTAACAAGGTTACTGAGAGGGGAGGGTTGAATTAGTAACTCTAAAACTTTAATTCAATTCTGCATAATAATATTTTTACCATTCATCCATCTAATCTACTGTATGCATGAAAAGATAAACATTTGTAACACATGAACACACACATTTGTTGACCCAGAAACCTTCCAATTAGAAAGTAAAACTGGGGTGGGGATGATACCCACAAAACTTCAATACTGTAGTATAAAGTTGGCCAGTTAAGGCTTACAATGATCACTTCTGATGATCTACCCTGTTAGGAGCAAGTAGGATTGCTAGATCCACCTTGTTAAAGGATTTACAAACATACAATGAAGTATGCACTCTGTTAGGAGATTTACAAAAGAGTGTTAATTCTACCTTGTTAAAGGATTTAGCAAACTAATTCACCTGTTAGGATAAAGTAGTGGATCTGATTGCAACTGATTGCTAATAAGATCCTTTGTGCTCTGATCACCTAATGTGATAGATATATCTTTTCTGCATCAATGTTGACCTTGTTGTATTCCTCTGTTTTGCTAGTGATTCAGTTTCCCTCTTCTCAAATTACAACACATCACAACTAGTGACTATCAACATCTCATCATTTCAAATGATATATACCATTCCAATATTTACACTAGCAAGGTTGGCGAAACACAAGTGAACAAGCATTACTGAGTCGGCCAGGTCGTAGAAAACTCAAATTCCACAAACTGACTCAGTGACCTTCTGATACTCAGCATCCACTACAATACACTGCATCGTCATGCACTTGGTAAGAGTAGAGGCATGGTCCATACTAATCATTATAAGTAGCTTGGAACTCGATAACCATTGGTGACTCAGTGAATATTATGTCACTTGGTAAAAATTGAATCCATTGATAACCTTCTTTACTTGGTAAATATTGATTCCTTCATTTACCTAGTTTATTCGGTAATCATTGATTCCTTCATTTACCTTGTTTACTCGATAATCACTGATTCCTTCATTTACCTATTTTACTCGGTAATAATTGATTCCTTCATTTACCTTATTTACTCAGTAATCACTGATTCCTTTGTTTACCTTGATCACTCGATAAATACTAAGTTCTTTGTTTACCTTGATCACTCAGTAAAGACTAAGTTCTACTAATGACTCGATGAGCACTGACTGCTTGGTAAAAACTGTGAAGCTTGGTAACCACTAACTACTTGGAGAACACTGTTCTGCTTGGTAACCATTATGAACTCGGTAAATATTGTTGAACTACACATATACTCGATTTCCAAAGGAATGCTTGGTATCAACTGTTTACCTGCAAAATTTATAAGTTAACCACTAAATGCTTGGTGTGAGCTGTAGACTAGGTGATGAGCTCGGTAAGCATTTAGAATCGAATAAGTGTTGTGACTAATGACAAATATATTATAATTCCAACAGCTTTATGATTCATTTCATTTTTTTAGAAATTTGTAAATTTACATGTAGGAGTTTCATTAGTTCATACATCTTAATGATACTAAGGACAATATTAATCTTTTTCTTGTTGAATCAAGGTCTACTAAATTGATGACCATTATTAGAAAGAAGTTGGAATCATTACAAAACACCCCTCAAAAACATAAAAACTAGCACTTGTACCTCGAAGGTTCAAGAGTTATGTTGATTCTTCATACCATAATCTCAATTCTAATTTTATAATCAAATGCAATATTAATTTATAACTTATTGAAGCCTAAATCAACATTGTATGCCAATCAGATGGCCCAAGCTCATCATCCATCTCTTTAAACCTTAATTCCTGAATGATCCACACTATTTTCTTTACTATCTATCTCCGCAGCTTCAAATCAATGCTCAAACACTCATTTATCTTTTAGGTCCTGTGAAAATTTTTGAGAGCAAATAAGATTGGAGTGGGTGCCTCTGTAGGAAGAAAAACATGAAAAACATGACTCTTTGTGAATCTTCACTTCACTCCCCTTTAGCAATTATTATATAAAATAGATTTAATAATAACTTGTTATACTTTTGAAATCCTTAGAAGTGTTCCACTTTATTTTCCCCTTTTTCAATAATTTTTTCCCTTTGAAAGCTTTTAATTCACTTTGTTATTTTTATTGTGTTTCTTTTTAATTTTAATTTAATGTCAGATGGTTCCTTGCTATATATCTTTTAAGGATATGTCAATGTCAGATTTATGTCTTCCTTAGGATTCTCTAACCTCCTAACAAGTAATATAGAGTTTTATTGGATGTTTATTTCTACTATTTCAAGTCACATAAATAGATGGGTTAACTAAGGAATTAAGGAATCTCTCCCAAGTGTTTTAAATTATGGATGCTCACCTAACTTTTCCTCTCACTTGTCCTCTTAGTGATCTTTGAATTGGATTGTTGTTCGTATCACATTTTTATTTATTTTTAACCCTTTAAACCTTTTCAAATATTATATTTAATAAAAAATTATAATAAAACAATTACCATTGTAGGTTTTTCTATCTTAAAAAATATAACCAAAAAAGTTGGAGTATTAATTTTTCCACTATATATTTAACATGGTAATTTTAAAATTTTAAGACTCGCTTTTCTTTTTATTATATAATTATATTAATATATTCATTTTAGTTTAGATTAAGCATAGATTTAGTTTACATAATTATTCTAATATATTTATTCTCATGAGAGATAGAATCATGTGTAAGTATCATAATTTGACTTTTAAGTGCATGCACGATGCTTTAACTTTGTAAGCATCACCTAGATCCAAAATATGCATTGGTAATGTCTCATTATTTTACCTTCTTCAAAAATTTACATGGAAAGATCTTAGGTGCCTTGCCCTATGCCTTCCTGCAACTTCTTTTCCTCCATTCATCTTTTATCCTAAAAGTGTGGTTCACCCTTGTGGATCACCTTAGAAAGGGAACAAAACCCATAACAATTTCTTCGTAACCTTCCTCAGGATCTTTGGTCAAACATCCCACAACAGAAATCTATGTTGCAATGTCTACATTTTATTTCTACCTAATGCATGAATTATTGGAATAAACCTCCCAAAGTTTCTTGCACAACTCAAACCATCTTTTAGATAAGCATTTTAAGAGCCCTTTGATAGTGTGGAAACTATCTTAAGACAAGAGGTCTCTAGTCAATGAAACAATCATACTTTTGAACATAAGACAAAATGAGAATATCATTGTAGATTAAATTTAAAAATATAAATTATGCTTGATGGATTTTAATAGAAAAGGAGGGTCTTGGTAAAGAAAAGAAAAGAAATATTCAAGGGTTTCAAGGAAGACAAACGGTCTAGATGCATGAAAGGAAGTAATATTAAATGGAATTTTAAACTATGAGGATATTATTCTTAAAGGTAATATAAGTAAGAAAATAAAGGAATTAAGGGTGAGAAGTGTAAA
Source organism: Cupressus sempervirens (assembly GCA_028749045.1). Taxonomy (NCBI): domain Eukaryota; kingdom Viridiplantae; phylum Streptophyta; class Pinopsida; order Cupressales; family Cupressaceae; genus Cupressus; species Cupressus sempervirens. Next base: position 201,411,199 of record CM053785.1, read on the forward strand.
TGTAACTAGAAATGAAATGCATAGGTTGAATTCTAATCAATATAGGAAGGGGAAAAAATAATCATTTAGTCACATTACTAGGAGGAAGATAAAGAGTTTCAAAAACTTCAAAAGGCTTATGTTTCATGATGAAAGATTTTCTCACAATAATAATGGAGCTCTCTCACTTTTCTCAACTCTATTTTGTCATTAATTATCTTGGAATTTATCACATCCCCTAAAAATGATTTTTTTTTGTCTATTTATCTATTTTATTGTTGTGAATATAGATAAACAATAACACAAACTTGACACAATTCTACAAATAGTTCCAAATATTTTTCTTCTTTTGTATGTGTGTAGGTTTATTGGAAGCATTCAAAGACATGAGGGTTTTCTTATACTTTATTTATCCCAGTTCAATTTATCTTTATTTTTTAATATCTCCTATTATAGTTTTCTACTCTGAATTTTTGGCAGTTAACTAAGATAGAGTTTTTCTCACTTACTACATCTGAAATATTTTTGTCTATATGAGATTATTGTGTGATTTGTAGAGTACTATAAAGACATATTTAACTAAAATTGATGCAAGCAAGGGATGAATAACTAGAGCCAAAGGTTCACCCATCTATCCAAACCACCATGTAAGAGTTAACACAATGGAAGCAAACACAAGGAACAACAATCGAAGGAGGAAGAATAATGAAATATTTTTATTGACTCTTCAAATATTCAACATACATTCCTAGCTGTAAGGCCTTCTGGGTTATGACCAATTATAAATGCATTCACATTCAAAGATCCAATTGCAAATTTGTACTTTCAGTTCTACTCTGTAATCTACTTTCCAAAACTTGCCTAACTCTAAGCCTAAAAACTCTATATATATACTTGTCAAAATGACTTATAGATTATTCTAGAACATTACATAAGAGGAGGGCTGAACCAACAACAATTTGGACACAACCAAGAAAATATCTCAACACAAATGTCGCGATCGAAAATAAATCTTGCAAGTCAGCTCACATAAATCACATCCAAATGTTGACACTCAGCATACACTGGGTAACTTTGCACATGAAGAGTCACTCAGCATACACTAGATAACTCAACATATGAAGGAATTTCTACAGTAACTTAGGACATGAAGGATTGCTAGGCACATGAAGGACTACTAGGCACATAAAAGAACTGCTAGGCACATGAAGGACTACTAGGCACATGAAGGAATCACTAGGCAAATGAAGGACTAGTAGACATATGAAGGAATTGCTAGGCATCAACTTGCATAATGAACAAAAATGAGATGAATAACAAGGCAACCTAAGATACTCCTGCATCAGACAACTGGGGTTGAAAGAAATGATTGTCCTGAATCATTGAAATGTCCCAACCTAAGTTGAATCCAACTCAAATTGAGAAATTCATGAAGCATCTTCAATAGGTTTTCTCTTCCCCTTCATGAAATATTCATAGTAATCTTTTCCTCTTGTGCTCTTGCCAACTCTTGGATCCAATATCTATTCAACTTATTAAATCTACTTCTTAGGATAATCATTTGATACAAAAACTTCATACTCTAATTCATGATACTTATACAAATAAGAAATATTAAATATAGGAGATATATCAATGTCATTAGGTAACTCAACTTCATAAGTGTTACCACTATCAAACTTCTTCAAGATCTTACAAGGTCAAAATTTCTTCATCTTCAGCTTACTGTATGTTCCAACTAGGAATTTTCATTTCTTGAGATGAACCATCACCTCATCACCAACTTGAAAATCATGGTGTCTTCTAAACTGATTAGCATTCTCCTTATACTTCTAATTACTTTGTTCTAACCTCAACCTCACTTCCTTATGCAAAGACTCCATCAAATCAGCAAATTCTTCCCCTAGAGCACTTCTCTTTTCTTCACCCACAACATCTCTCAAATATGATATACTGCTAGGATGCATTCTAGTAACAATCTCAAAAGGTATCTTCCCTATAATCCTATTCATAGAATTATTATATGAAAATTCAGCTTGTACCAATACCATCTAACAATTACTTGGCTTATTCCCAACTAAACATCTCAACAAATTACTCAAGGTTTTATTCACAACCTCCATCTAACCATTTTTTTATGGATGGAATGTAGAACTAAACTTCAATTCAGTACCCATCTTCTTCCAAAAAGTCTTTCAAAAGTAGCCAACAAACTTACTGTCTCTATTAGAAATAATACTTCTTAATAATCCATGCAATCTCACAATCTCTTTAAAGAAAATTTCAGCAACATGCTCAGAAACTAATGTCTTCTTACATGGTATGAAACGAGCCATCTTAGAAAATCTATCTACTAGAACAAATATGGAATCATACCCCTTCACTTTCTTAGGTAATCCAAGAATAAAATCTATACTGATGTTAGTCCAAGGTTTCTTAGGAATAGTAATAGGTGTATACAAACCAATATTTTGACTCACCCCTTTTGCAACTTGACAAACTCCATAACTCTTTAATTTTTTTTGAAGATCCTTATACATTTGTGGCTAATAATACTTCTCTTTTAGCAAACTCAATGTCTTATCAATTCCAAAATGTCTAGCTAATCCACCACTATACTTTTCCTTAATCAGATTCAACCTCATAGAACTTCTAGGAATACACAACTGAATACCTTTGAACAACATACATTCTTGAATGAAGTACTCATCATACTTACTTATGTGATCTGTCAAATTTGGTGCTATGGACTCTCTCCACCTCTTAGAAAAATCAGGATCAACATCATACAACTCTTTCATTTCATCAAAACCAAGAACTTCAACCTTCATTTCTATTAGCAAGGAACATATCCTACTCAATGCATCAACAACTCTATTAGTAACTCCACTCTTATGGTAAATGACAAATGTAAAACTCTACAAATACTCAACCCACTTCATATGTCTCTGATTCAATTTATGTTGACTTCCCAAGTATTTAAAGCTTTATGATCAGTATTCAACACAAAATCCTTAGTAATTTGTAATGTCTCCATTTCACCAATGCTTGAACAATGGCATAAAATTCTTGATCATACACATAATACTTCCTTTTAGCATCATTCAACTTTTCACTAAAGAAAGCAATAGGCTTACCTTCTTGATGTGATACAGCTTCTATTGCATTACCACTTACATCACATTCAACTTGAAATACATTGTTAAAATTAGGTAAAGCTAATACAGGTAATTTAGCAACCTTTTGTTTCAAAGTCTCAAAACTCTTATCAGCTCTATGTGTCTACTTGAATTTCTTTTTATCTCCCCTCATTGTCTTAGTCATAGCATTAAAAAAAACACTAAAATTCTTTATAATCTTTTTTTGTAAAAACTAGGCAAACCATGAAATGATCTTATCTCACCCATATTCTTAGGTGTAGGCCATTCCAAAATTGCTTTAACATTCTCAAGGTCCATCCCGAATTCATCAGCTGAAATCGCAAATCCTAAATATACAATCTCCTCTTGCATAAAAGAACACTTTTAAAGATTAATCAACAACTTTTTCTCTTTCAACCTCTATAATACTTGTCTAATATGCTCAAGATGTTCTTCCTTAGTATTACTAAATATTAGAATATCATCCAAATATACAATCACAAACTTACCCAAAAATAGTTTCAAGACTTCATTCATCAACCTCTTGAAAGTACTAGGTACATTAGTCAAACCAAAAGGCATAACCAACCGTTAATATAAACCATCTTTTTCATTGAAAGCAGTCCTCCATTCATCACCTTCTCTAATTTTTATATGATGATAGCCACTCTTCAAATCAATCTTGGCAAAAAACTTTTCTCCACTCAAACAATCCATTATGTCATCCATCCTCGACATAGGAAACCTATATTTCACTGTGATCATGTTAATAGCTCTAGAATTAGTACACATTCTCCATTCTCCATTCTTTCTAGGTGCTAATATAGTAGGAACAACACATGGACTCAAGCTTTGTCTAATCAAACCTTTGTGCAACAACTCATGCACTTATTTGTTAAGTTCTTCATTCTCTACAAGTCTCAATCTATATGGTACTTTGTTTGGCAAGCTAGCTCCAGGAATCAGATCCATACAATGACTTATACTTCTTACTAGAGGTAAACTATTAGGAATATCATAAACAACAATGTCTTTATACTCATTCAACAATTCTATAATTTCTAATGGTACTTGGTGATCACTATCTGTTGTCACTTGTTCATTACTAGCTTCTGCTTCTCAGTAATTACAACCAACACTCAGTCCTCTAGGAACTATGGAAAAATAGACTTGATTCTTTTTCATTTCCTTTTGAAATTTTTTCCCATTAACCATGCAAATTTTTACAGCACTACAATTAACCTCATCTAGACTTTCAATCAAAGGCAGCAATTTTTGTTTCTTCCCATTCACCCAAAGAGTGTATTGATTCAATCTTCCATCATGTACAACATATCTATCATATTGCTAAGGTCTACCCAATAAAATATGACAACAATCCATGGGTAAAATATCACACAAAACTTCATCAAATTAATGTCCAATTTTGAGCTTCACAAGGTATTGCTCGATTACCAATATCTTATGCTCATCTCTGATCAATGAAACATGATAAGGTTTGGGATGTTTCAGCCTTTGCAACTACAACTTGGTAACTAGCTCTTCTAATGAAATATTTATAGAACTTCCATTGTCAATGATCACTTTGCAACATTTTTCACCCATCTTACATCTTGTCTTGAAAAGACTTCTCCATCAAATAGGTTCCTCATCACTTCCCTTATTACATAAGGTTCTTCTCACCATCATATTTTCTCTAGCCTCAGGTCCACTTGGTGAACCCTCGCCATCTTCTTGAATCACAACATTTCTATTACCTTGCCTACTTATAGAGGATCTACATTCAAAAGATCTATGTCCCCCTTTACCACATCTGAAACAATCACCATGAAATCCACCTGTAGAATAGGAATTACCTCTTCCTCGGTAAGAATTACCACTTTCCCATTTGATCTTTCCTTTTTCATCATTCTTCTATTCAGATTTTCCTTTATCCTACACAAAACTATCACATCTACCACTTTCTCCATAATATCTACCTTCACCTCTTTATAATCTACCACCTATGCCTCTTTGTCTTTGTTCATGCGTCTTTGTCAAGATCTCCTCAGCTTTCAAGGCATATTTATATGCTTCTTCTACACTTTCTAGCTTCACAAAACTTATTTCATCTTGAAATCTAGATCTCAATCCATTAATACACCTTGCAATTTTCTCAACATCGTCATCCACATGTAGAGATCTAATGTCCAATGTATAGAATTCCTTGGTATATTCTTTCACAATCATGTTCTTTTGTTTCAAATTGTGTATCTTTCTCGACAAGCTAACTTGGTAATCAGCATGAAGGAATTTGTTCTTTACCTTGTTTTCCATCTTTGGCCAAGTTCTAATCTTCTCCTTTCCTCTCCTTTGTCTATCTGTTTGTGAGTGCTCCCACCATAGTGATAGGTGACCTTTAAGCCTAGTGATTGTAATCTTCACATTTCTATTATTAAGAGTGTTTTCATAATCAAAGAACTTCTCCATATTAGAGATCCAATCCAACACAACATTGGTATCCAATTTTCCATCATAAGGAACAACTACTACAGTAGGCTTTGAATTTTCCCTAGACAAAACTCGCAACAATCTTTCCTCATCTTGATCTTCTTCAGGTTTTGGATTATGGTTTGGTGTTGCTACTTGATCATCACTTACATCGTCAAGATGTCCTCCACTCCTCGAGGCTATCTCTATAGCATCTAATCTAGCTACAATTTGTCTCAACTAATCCAATCTGGCATCATCAACATTTCTTCTTCCACAAACCCTCTACAAGTTATAGGTCAAATCCATATATCTACCACCCTACAAAAAAATTCAAATTAGGGTTCTACATGATCCAATCTCCACAAGGATGAAACTCAAGCTCTGATACCAACTGATGTAGGCAAGGGATCAATAACTAGGGCCTAAGGCTAACCTAGCTATCCAAACCACCCTACAAGAGTTAACACAATAGAAGAAAATATAAGGAACAACAACCAAAGGAGGAATAAGAAAGAAATAATTTTATTGATTCTTCAAATATTCAACATATATGTCTATCTGTAAGGCCTTCTAGGTTATGGCCAATTACAAATACATTCACATTCAAAGATCCAGTTGCAAATTCACACTTTCACTTCTGCTTTGCAATCTATTCTCCAAAAATTTCCTAACTCTAATCCTAAACAGTCTATATATACTTGCCAAAATGACTTATAAATTTTTCTAGATTATTAATAAGAGGATGGCCAACCCAACAATGGTTTGGAAATAAGCCAAGAAAAGATCTTAACATAAATGTCACGATCAAAAATAAATCCTACAAGTCAGCTCATAGAAATCATGTGTAAATTCTAACACTTAGCATACACTTGGTAACTCAACACATGAAGAAACGCTCGACATACACTGGGTAACTTGGCACATGAAGAGTCACTCCGCATACAATGGGTAACTCAGCATATGAAGGAATTGCTACAATAACTCTGCACATGAAGGACTACTAGGCACATGAAGGAATTGCTAGGCACATGAAGCACTACTAGGAACATGAAGGATTTCTAGGGACATGAAGTATTGCTAGGCACATAAAGGAACTACTAGGCACATGAAGGACTACTAGGCACATGAAGGAATTTCTAGGCACATGAAGGACTGGTAGGCACATGAAGGAACTATTAGGCACATGAAGGACTACCAGGCATATGAAGGAACTACTAAGTACATAAGGTACTGCTAGGCATATGAAGGAATTGTTAGGCACATAGAGGAATTGCTAGGCACCAACTTGTAGAATGAACAAAAATGAGCAGGATAACAAGGCAGGCTAGGATGCTCCTACACAAAAAATGCTCAAGTTTGAGGTAAAAAATCTTTATTTTATTTTCTCATTCCATTTTTGTGATTAAAATATTTTTTTCTTTATCAATAATAAGATCAAATCTAAAAATAAATCTAGTTGAAATCTAAATGCATGTTGTAATATTATCTCTCAAAGAATTACAACCCCCTTTGTGTGTGGTTAGACTCAATTATATAGATATCAATATAGATATCGACACACACATAAAAATATGCACCTATATCTATATTTTGATCTATATATTTGTGTACACATATATGTAGGTATGTATGCATGCATGAATGTATATAATAATATTAAATTATCATCGTTATTTCCTTTCAATTATGTTATTACAATTGAAGCCATTCTTCTAATTGGTAATTTCATTTCCTCATAAAGCATTTTATAAATTGCTATAAATTTTTTAAATTTTCAAAATGATAACCCATTGTTTCATCTACCTCTTTGAGGTATCTTATAAAAAATTATTTTAACTCTTTATCCTCTATGCAATTATCACCATTTAAATGAATCTCTATAGTTTATAAACTCAACATTTTTCTTATAATCTATATCATCTTTTATCTCAAATTAATTGATCTACTTATTATCAATGTATTCTAAAGTCATTAGTTGGGAACTTTGAAAAAATTCACATTAGAATTAAAACCTATTGGGGTGCATACACCTAATTTAAGCATGTGACTAAGCCTAATTCACGAGTCGTTTCCATTGACTTGGTGTATTTCCAAAATCTTGACATTTTTAATGGCTTATTTTGTGAAGAATAGGATTTCTAAAGTCCATGTATATACAAAAGAAGCTCAATTAAAGGAGAAAGAATCATAAATTTAAAGATTAAATACTATCTTGACTCAAATCCTCAATTCCATAGCTTCTATTTAAATAACACATAGTAAAAAAATATCCCATCAAAATATATTGGCAAAAATGTACATATAATAGTTGTGATATCCTAAAATTTATCAATGCATAAAACAAAATAATAGAACAAAACGTTTCATATCATATGCATTTCTTTACATTTGATTATATAATAAGAATTATAATAGAATTTAAATAAAATAAAATTAGAGAATAAAGATTCTAATATTATGACATAAAATAAAATCTAGTTAATTTAAAAAATTAAAATCCTTCTTTTACACAAAGGTAATAAGGTCACTAAATTATATACATTAATAATATTGATTTTTTTGCAAGAGTCTACAACACAATGATAGTGAACCTCTTATTTGGGAGCTCTTCATTCGAACCTACATAAACTTAACACATAATAATAATAAATAGAAAAAATTAAAAACTATTCCACTATCCTTTAATTTTTATAGGATCATCTTTAAAAGAATAAATATAAAGATGATCAAGCCCAAATTACAAAATAAATTACCTTATAAATAGAGAGTAAGCCCTTCTTATAAGGGAGAAACCAAATTGTCCCCACATTTTTTTAATAATATGCTAGACAACTAGAATAATGTATATACAAGTCTTGGTAGGCTGTACAGTAGGAACAAGGGAGGTATAGCTAGTTAAGGGCCTAAAAATTGTATGTATGATGGTTGAAGAGCAGTCATATGGTTTACATAGGAAGGTCATACGATGTATGCAGGGAGGCCATATAGTGACTGCAAGGAGGCCATATGGTCAATGTAGAGGGTCGTACGATGTGTCTTGGAAAGGTCATATGATGGTCTTTGGAAGGCTATATAGTGGAATAGTCGGCAATATGTTGGTTGTACTGAAGATTAGACAAGTAGTACAGTGGTAAGAGGTGGCCATATAATGTGGATAGGAAGATGTATGGTGAGGACAGATGCATAGACGTTTGGATATTCAAGATACAAATGTAATATACTGAATACAATAACTTACAAATAGTCAAAAGCCAAATACATACACACTTATGCGAGATGATAATAATATTCCACATGCAAAATGATGCTCTAATTTGTTAAATATGAGCCAAAAAATACATAGATAGTATAGGCTAAGGGTTAAATCCCACCAAAACTAGAATAGCCAATTAGGAAAGATCTTTCACTTCCAAAATGGCTAACAATAGAGAATCCCAACTTGAATTCACAGTAAAATGAAATAATAAAAAATGCATGTCTACGATTTCCTAAAATTTGTGCTTAAATCCTATCAACAAAAACCTTTTTGAGGGTGTACAAAGGTAGCTAACAAAAACACATACCAATGGAAACTAAAATAAAAACAGGTCCAAGATATATTAAATCAATCAGAACCAAAAATACAAATATTAATTTGGGCCCCATATTAATTAAATAAAGTAAGTAATTAAAGGTCCATATATTATTTAAATTTTGGGACTAGTTCATTAATTAATTAAATTAAAAATTGGAGACATGACAAATCCTCGCAGCCCAAAGGTTTATTTCCCTCAAGTAATCCATCATTTGATGAAACACCAATAGCTCAAGGGTCCCATATCAAATACACATGCAAGACAAGAGAAATGACATCAAATCTTTACAACACCACATTGCTATCAAAGTTTTTGTTTGCCACTCTAATATAAACATTATCATATCCTGATTCACCAGGATCCCAAACCAAACATATAGGTCAAATGAGTGAATTGTCATCAAACCTCCCTTGTACCCCATTATCATTAACCATCCATTGTGCCACTCTAATCAAACCCTAGGCCCTAAAACCTAAAAATCATTGAATCAAAACTCTGTATAAGAATTCATTTGACTTTATTGCATCATATCTTGTACCTTAGGTTAGGTATCTATCAACCAAATTAGAAAAACAACCAATGACAAAATAGATTTAAACAAAAAAGAGATCAAACAATCCCTAATAAGCCTTGAATGAGTGGTAAAAGAAAAATAAAAATGTATAGCAATTCCCTAAAAAATGGGGCATGGAAAAAGGCATGTAATCCTTGAGATTTTTGTGATATATTGATATATTCCAGGTGAAATAAGATGCTAAAATTACTTATCTTGTAAGATTGCAACACCTTTTGGTATCGACCAATTCTCAGCAAGCTCAAATCATGTGTTCAAGACACCAAAAGTAACAAAAACCCTCACAAAGCTCATTAGGAATTTTATAAAGGTATAATATCTCTATATAGGCACAAGTTAGGTTACATCCCTATGAAGAAACCATTACCCAAAATTAGCTCCAATGAGATGATAGCTATGAATCTCACAAAATTCTAAGTTGAAGTTGCATATACCATATAAATCTTAGAGCCATCCCAATGTTAATCTCCTTACCCATCTACCATTTGCCAAAGATGATAGAACCCACATAAGTAGAATGGCATGGTCAAGCAGCTCTATGGAATCCATCCTCTACAAACAGAGTGCGCATCTACAAGCAACACAGTGGTGGGATTATCCACAGACAAACACAGACACTATCAAAACACTTTGAAACACATTTTTGATCATTTCCTAGCACTAGATTCTTTTACGATTTGAACAAGACATTTCCCAATCGAGAATCTCATAGTAAATAGCCTATCGGTTAATAAACAAGCACACTATTGTCCAATCATGTATAGAACTGGTGATCCTGATAGATTACATCTTTTTGAAGACACAACATCCCATACGTAAGGACAAAATCATCACCAATTTTGGACTAGACCCATTATATTTAAAAAATAACAGCAATCCTTGGCCTTGTTTTTTGATGGTTTCAAACAATACATTGAAAGCTTTCAATATTTTAAAAAGCTGCAAAAATGTCCAAAACAAAAGAAAAAACTCTTGAATGACATTTTAAAACTAATATCCATCTAGTATAAAAATATAATACTGCTCTTGAATGATATGCTAAAACTAATATCCATCTGGTATAACAATATAATACTATTGTGAATTCCATCCTTTTCTCTTACAAGTAATGTTTTGAAGGAAGATAAAAATATATACTTTACAATATCACATATTATCTGTTAAACTTACAATATCTAATTGATTTAATATTGAGGTTGCACGGTTATTGTTCCATTTCAATCTATTATCAATAGATTGAACAAAAGATTAGTTTAAGAATTTTCTAAAATAAAATGTACAATATAATAATTGATATAAAAAAGGGATTAAAAAAATAGACAATTGAGAATACATAACTACCATACTCAATATGATACTTAGTCTTAGAGATGAAGATATGTGTTTAAAGATTCTAATTACATTCATAACAGAAGAAACAAATCGATAAAAGTGCACTCAAGTAAAAATCTATAATAAACAAAAATTAAGAAATTAAAAAATTTCTCTACCAATTACTAACTCACTTACTATGGAATTTCTACAAGTATATCATCAACAATCAACAAGGATTATCAGATTTAGAAACAAATTTGACTTCTAAACTTCAAAAGGCAATAAGAATGTATTGATAGAGTTAGTCGTGTAAAGCATCTAACTATAGAATGACAAATTTTCAATAATAAATCAAATATTAAAATAATCAACTCATGGAGAAGATTGCCAACATGATCTTGAAATTATCAGCTAAGTTTAAAATGCATAAGCACATTGATGATTTTATTTGGGTAACATAATCATTTTTTTCCAATTGGGTTTGCCAAAACTTTATCATACTAACTAGGGGTCCAGTCTAATTATATTTTTAGTTAACCAAAAATCAAATGTGAATAAAACCCTACTCCTCAAGAGCATGTTTCAAGAAATTTCAATTTTAGAGACACCCACAATAAGAGAGAGGAAAAGATCTGAAGCATTTAATCATTTAGCATGAATTAAGTTTGTATTTTTCCTAGATTCTTGCAATGGAAAAAACATAATTGATATTGTTGCCATCAATTTGGAAGTTGATTAATATTTAAATTTTATTAATGTATGATAAATTTTTTATATTGGGGATTGATGGACAAAAAAATAGTTCAAATTAGAGATGTCATACTATCAACGAGTGTATGGTAGGGCATGGTAGAGCACCCCATTTGTTTGTTGACATTCTCTAGAGAAGGTTAATTTTCATAGGGCTTTTTTCTTTTTCTGGCTGCTCTTCTCAATTACTATCTTTGAAATTGATACATATGAAAAGTAGTGATTTTTATTTTGATCAAGAGGGTTTCTTAAATTCAAATTTTATTATTGGTGTTAATATGGGGAATTTTGAGATCCCTTGGAGGAAACCCAATTGAGATCACTATTTTTAAAGCATTAGTTTTCTTGGAAAACCCTTTTTTGATAAAGAGTCTGAGAAACTAGACATTATTTTTTCATAGTTTTGGTTAGTGGAGGGTATTTGAGGTTTTCTTTTGGTACTAAATTTGAAAGGAGGGAAGTGTAGTGCCTACCCTCGTTTACGTTTTTCTAGACACATTGTTGCAATCATTGCCAAACTCTGTTAGGCTAGTTTTATGTTGAGGGTTAGTAGCATTGTTTTGAGACTATCAGATATTGTGTTACAGATTCAGTTGATATATGATGAGATTTCTTAGACTCTACATTTCATGTATGCATGGTGATTATTACATTATTCTCAATTATTGATGATGTTTAGCTAAATGGATTATTATATGTCTTGTCTTATGTATACTTACCCCATACTACATGTGTATGGTGTGCGTGTTTGTTCTCTTTATGTATGGCATTTTTGATGTGGTTAAGGAAGGGATTCGTAGTCACCAGCTAGTCGAGATCTACATGATGCACCACTTCTTGCCATTGCTTGTTTAGCTTAGCATATATATATATACATATATATATATATATATATATATATACATATATATATATATATATACATATATATATATATATACATATATGTATATATATATATACATATATGTATATATATATATATACATATATGTATATATATATATATGTATATATATATATATATAATGTACATGCATGGATTTTATGTAGGTTGCAGGTACCGGGTATCAACTTTCCTAAATTGCTAGGATAAGCGTACCCTATCGCACTATCTCAATGGTAAGAGAGGGGAGATAAATTCTCAAGTCCAAATCCTAAACCCTTAAACCATTTGTCCTAGAAAGGTAGGACAAGTATCTGAGAAGTTTTACCTATCGAATGCATCAGATGATGTAATTCGTGATTTTAACCCCTTAGACTATTTTTGTATGGATTGTTCTATGATGGGTTTTCATATTTTATTTTTGAGGTCTTTGGTGAATTTTCTATTAATTAAGTCTAAAATTAAAAGATTTAATTATTTTGTAGAAAATTAATATAATATCATGATATTTCGATATCTTGTTTTTAATTAATTAAATTGGAAATTAATTGAGTAAAAGAATCAAATAAAAGAAATTAAATTAATAATAATAAAAATAATAATTAAATAATAAATAAATAATAAATAAATAATAATAATAATAATAAAATAATTAAAATAAAAGTCATAATTCTATCTAGAAGTAAGCACACCTCTTGATTGCACATATGTCTACAATGCAGGAGTTAGTGCACAAATTAAGCACATGATGTCTACAACCTTGTGACTCATCTAGAAGGTTGGAAAAGGCTCATGCTTAGTTGTCAACGCTTATCATATCTTCTAGTTGTTTCTAGAGACATTCTAGGTGCTTCCTGAGAGATCCTTATATTCAGGCACTCCTAGAAGCTTGGGGATTGTGTTTGGGTGGATCCATGAACATTGGAGAAGGAAGGAGCCTACTCTAAAAATTCTGAGGAGAAGTGAATTAGCATTAGTGTCCAGCTAGACACTTGTGATTTTGCATATGTTATTTTCACTTCTTGCACTTCCTATCTTCTTCGTGTCTTTTGAATGCTTTCTGAGGATTTCATGTGATGAATGTTCATTGGCATGCATTCCTATTGTGGATGTCTAAATTTATATATGGAGAAACCATAATATGCATATTACTCTCTTCAGTGGATTTAAGGAAATTATTAGGGTAGGGTTTGAATATGTTAGGAAAAGAAAAACTATCTTTTTATAGATCTGGTTCAATAGTTCACAATTAAATGGATTAATCTGAATGTGCATTAGAAAACAATCTTTTAACACACACACACACACACACACACACACACACACACAGATATATATATATATATGTCATGCCCAAAAATTGAAGGCAAAAACACACACAAAATTTTTTTTTAATTAATAATTAAACATGCCCTAGGTTTGAAATGATTGATAATAGTTTTAGTACAGGTTCTTTACTTTACGTCTTAAGGTTATAAACATGAGGGCGATTACATCATTAAGATTTTGAAACTTTTGTTATTAGATTGATATCGATCTTAAGTTATGCTATTTAAGAATTAAACATATCAAAAGATATTAACAATGTAAGTTACACTTAACTTTTGGCTAAATGATAAAGGAAACAATCCAACATTTTCTATTTGCTTAACATATGCTAACGTAATGGAACAAGATAATAGTTTCATAATGAGTTTGCTAAAACCTTAAATGTTTAAAAAATTTATACTAAATATATTAAAACAGATAACCTAAAACAAACTCACAATTAAACAAAATAGTTATCAACTAACTTAATAATCAAAAGATTTTAAATTAATTTCAACGTAATACTAACTTAAAACTTTATTAAATTAAACTAAGTACACTTTAACAAATTATAATATCATTATAAAACTAAAAATTTAAAATTATTAATAAATAACAATATATAAAAAGAAACTAACTAAATAACATGCTAAAATAAAATAACTTAAAAATTTAAACTAATTAACTAATTACATTCTGAAAATTATCAACTAAAAAAAAAAAATTTTAATAGACTTAAATTAATATAAAATCTAATTAACATTTATTAAATAACTAAAATTAACTAAATACTAAACTAGCTAATCTAATACCTACTAACTAAAAAAAAGTTATAAATTAATACCATTTACAAAACAAAACAACCTAACTACACCTACACTAACTCTACTTCCCCCTAAGCCCTATTACTAACATCCTATGCTAACCTAAGCTAGCCTAAGCTAGCTCCTACTCCCCTAACTCCCCACTAACCTAGCCCCCCCATGGACCCCCATGCGTCCTCCACACCGCCCAAGGCAGTTCGTGGGGAACGAGGGCCTACGAATTCGCAGCCCTAGGATGACCTGGCCCAAGTACGTGGGTCAGCAGGCCAGCCAATAGAAACCTCCCCTCCATTGTGATTGGAGAAAAAGACATGAGGGAGGCAACAACCAAATTTATAAATTGAGGCAAGGTTAAATGCTGCCATCCCATCCCACTTGGGACGTACGCACCCATGCAGAAGGAAATGGTGGTGGGTGACGTCACCCCACAACAACGCATTGACCCATCAATTTTTTTTTGTTTTTTTAAATAAAACCCATCAAGTCCCTGCCTTGAAATCTGACGCCCAACAAGAGGAGGATGATAAGGCATTAATGGGATAAAGTTTTATGGGTGAAATAAAAGATATTAGGTTATATTTAAGAACCATAATAAGTTAATTTAGTTAGTCCTAATTTCTTTATTGATTATTCATTAAATTTGAATGAGAGAATCAGGATGGTATATTCTCTGTTTAACAAGAGAATAAGGTATTTCTCCATACATTTTCCAGCATCCTGTAGGTGGATGTTTTGAAATTTTTATTTTTATTTTTATCTCTTTTAAGGATGGTGTGAGAAGTAGATTTAATCTCTTTTTTTTTTTATCATAATTTGAAAGGTTAACATATTGCTAATGCTATCCCAAGTATTAATTCTTAACGTTTCTTATGGCTTGCAAAATTAATAGTGCTTCTTTAAATCTATTCGATGATTAAGATAGGATTCAATGCAATTTCTATCACTTCTAAAATGGATTGATTCAAGGGTTAAATATGTTATTAATTTCCTTTATAGACAAATCTATAATGACTTGGTACATCCAAAATCTATCAAGAGTTGAATTATTCGTTCCATTCAATAATGCAATGCTTTATCATGAGGATCTAACAATCATAAAAGAAAAAATGAAACTACATGCATGATCATAGTCTTCGTTCCATCATATATGAAAGCTTGGAAAATTTGCCAAATTTAACATCATTGATTTCTTCCTATTTGGTTTCCTACTCCAGTAGTCTAAGTTCCTCATGATAAGATATTACAATTGATAATGTGAGTTATTCATTGGACTAAGTTAAGTTTAGGGTGATAATTCATATAACAATCAACATAAAACTTAATGTAGCCGAAAACAATCCATAGCAAGGTTAAAGAGAACTAACAGATTTATGCTTTAACATTTAAGGAGATACATAATCTCTTAGTCCAATTGATTTGTTCAAAAGGAAATTTAACAAGGAAGAGATATTTTGAATTCTCCATGTAGGAATCCTGATACATCTAATACTTATACATCAACTTGGAATCCATTCAATCAAATTGTTCTTCTATAACAATTTAAAAACTTGAAATATCATAATTCATAACATTATCCGTTGTTCTTAATTATTTATTTTAAATGTGCAACCATATTAAATTTAATACACAATTTAAATCGCATGATAACCAAATATGCTCAACACCAATTTTATTGGTAAACCTGATTCAAAGGCTCAACCGGGAAAGAATCAGGAAGAAAACCCAGCTTCGTTTCCATTTACAATAAGATTTAAAAATACAATTTTCAATAGGATCTCAATCCCAATTACAACAATTTTATCCAATTTTCTACATGATCATAAACAAGAATTTTGTAATGTTTTTTGAACCTCATTTCAAGAGCCATGGAGAAAACCAATAACTGATCAGGTGACAACCAAGCAGAACCAAAGGAACATCAAGCATGCATAATCATACATGGTTTACACAATAAGATTCACAATGAATCAAGACTAGGGAGAGGTGGATTCTTCCAACTGGAGAAGTCAAGCACAACACCAAATTCAGATGCCCAATCGGGGCCAATAACCAAGAACTTCCATTCTTCCATTGAACTTTCCATACTCATACCAGGTTTGTGCTGACGGGTAGGGGCCCATAACACCCTACCCTTTATCCCTCTTCTCATCTTGAGAAGAGACTCTACACAGGTTGGAGTCCAACTAAATAGACCTCTCCCAAAATTGGTCACTTCTGCCCTCTCCTAGGGTGAGTAATACCAAAACACCCATGCAAGGAAAACTCAAAATTTAAAACATAACAAGAAAGGAAAGCAACCAAAATAACATGGTTTACAAATCTTCCCAACATACCCACAACCATAAAACAGTGAAACAACAACAAAGTAACAAGGACATGAAACAAAACATAAAAACTGAATAAGGGAGATGGGAGTTTCCTACCTTCACAAAGAGGTAATGGCAATGAACCAGTTTGAGTAGAGTATCCCTCCTTCCTTCAAGCTTCAAGAAATCTTCCTAATTTTAGAGATTGGGCAACCCCCCAACTAGTCCAAGGAAGGCCTCTAAATAAGCCTCCAACTCAACCACCCAAAAGGAGCAATAACTATTTTCACCCACTAGCCACCCTAGAACTCCCAACTCAACCTACACTATGGTTAAACCCTAAAAGGAGGTGGGGTAAGACAACTCATGAAAACCACTTGCAATTTTCGCACAAAGGAAAAAAGGAACTTTTTGAGTGCCCTCAAAAGTCAAAGCTAGGGGCTTAGGGGTTGGAAAAGACCCCTAACCCATACCCATACCCTTTGGTTAGAATAAAAACATGTTAAAAGCCTTAGGAAAGAGGTTTAGAGACAAAATAAAATCTAGGAATAAAATAGGTCCATCTAACAACTCTAACTAGCAAATTAAGCACATAAACATTTTACGAGTGTCAAGCGACACTGAAAGAACATAATTACGAACAATAGGGTTTCCAAATTTTAGCACATGGAGATCATTTTTGTTCCTCCATAGGGTTTCTCGGCTAAATATCTGCACACTCATTGCACCCATCAGTAGTCTCGTAAAATCACATGTATGTAAACGTATATGTATGAAAAATTTTCATAATTTAAAACACACATCAATAAAGTTTCTTCTCCCTTCATAATTCTTAACCATTTGAAATATCTTAAATCAAATCTCAATCCTACATCTACTGATTTCGTCAACATACATATACATGATCATTAAATGACAATCATCAAATATATCTGGAAATAACATCACACAACATGTAATAATAAAATATGTTCTAAGCATCAGATAATGTCTCGACATCTCGAGTCGCGGATAACAAAAATAAGAGTAATGTATCACTATGCTACTATGTTGATAAACATTTATTAAAAAAAAATGTTTAAGAAAATACCATTGTAAGGTATGCAAAAACTTTCTTTTTGAAAGAAAGTTTATTTAAAAAAAACTTTATTCAAAAACATTTTGGAAAAACATTTATTGAAAAACATTAATAAATTTATTTATTTTTTAAATAATTAACGGAGGGACGAACTTGTACCCATTTACCCCGTGGGTCGCAGGTATTGCGATGACAGGGGTACTTTGTACCTGTTGTTATGGCAACCCCTGTGACAGCGAAATGTACAATAGTTTGTTTTTTTTTTTTTTTTTAATTTTATGTTATGAAATATGTATAATATAAATCATTCATTAATATTTCGGATATTATTATGTTGTCATTTAAAAATAATAATAACATTATTAAATATTAAGAATTATTAATTATTAATTATTAATTATTTTTTAATTATTAATTACTATGTAATTTGTTAATGATATTTTATTGATATCAATTAAGGTTGTAGTTATATTTTTTTTAAAAACTAGTATAAAATTTCATTAGTTAAGTGTTAAGGGGACGTTGTTTATTAATTAATTAATATTGTAAAATTGAGTTATTTGAAGATGATATACGATTTAAAAAGAATAATTTTTCCCAAGGTAGTTTAGAGAAATTTGATTTCAAAATATGGAAGGAGGCATCATTTTCAACATAGTGATTATGTAAAATATCCTTAGAACATTTAGAAAATTGATTCTAAGAGTTATGGGGAAAACTTTTATCTATCAAAACAAATACATGGGATAAGGAAAAGTGTATAAATATCCCTTCACTAGATATCTAAATCTGAAATGAAAATTGAAACCTCACATTTAGCTCAACTATGGGATTTTAATGAACCAAAGCATGTGCTTGCATTTTGTGTTTTCTCTATGCTATCTGTTTTGGGTTTTGGGGTTGACTAGATTGTTGACCAGTTATAGGATGTCTACCAAAGGCTCAGGGTTTATGATTTGTGATGTCATGATGATGTCTTTTGATCTCAATCTTTTTTATACCCAACCATGGTTATGAGATGGCATGCTCTATGGTGTGTGTGTTTACTGATTGAGTTTATTGATCGATATTATTTTCAGTCTTCTTGTGTAAGCTATGATTTATGTAACCATTTACAAATATTGATGAGTTGTGTTTGGATTACTTTCCAGTCACCTTGATGGAATTAAATTTTTTATCAAATTTTGATGATGTCATGATGAGACATGTATGACTTGACTATTTTGGAAGTCTTTGGATAGTGTTATTTTGAGATATTTTTGGTTGGTCATTGAGAATCGATGGACACTGTGATTTGTCATTTGATGCTTTTCAGTTGCTTGTAGAGAACTGATATGTTATTATTATCTTTATGATGCCTTCCAGTCACTTTTATAGGACTGAGGTAATTTTGTGATTTCATGAGCTTAGGGTAGGAGATCTACATGTAGTGTTGGGAAGTGGCTTGCAATGGGGGCTAGGGCCCTAAGTGGCTGCCAAGGTAACTCATTGTAAGTTGTTTAATAAGTGAAAATATTACACTTAATACTAAATTAAATGAACCTAATAAGATAATTGTTTGTTCTCACCCATGCCTCGAGTTCTAGTACATACTAGGATGGGAGTAGAGAGAACGCTTGGTTATGACCTTGCATTCCATAGTATGCCTCATCTGTACGAGAGGATACTAGTGGCTGCATAGGAATCACTAGGGTGTCAGGGTCTATAGAGAGACTACCAGGGTAACTCTAGCATGATCCATGTGATGACACTTTCCTGCTTACATAGTAGGTTCCTACGTGTCTTGTGTGCCTCTGGGAGTAGATGTCGACCTATGTGTTGGAACCTTTGAGTTAGTACACTTTTAGGATTCTTGGAATTAGAAAGAACTTGTGCTATGTGACTTGATAACTTTTTTGGGACTTGAGATTATCTCCTCAATGTGGTGGGAGTGGGCCATTTAGTCCCACACAGTTGGGTGGTAGTGCTTTTTCACTCTTACCATTTGAGAACTGGCTGAGACGCCGTAGCTAATGCATTCTTGTTGACATCTATTTTCATTCTATTCTTGGATTATGATGATGGACACATATCTTTATATTGATGATTATCATATGATACATTATGATATTTACTTATCTCATGCCTTAGTTTGCATGTTTAGATTTCTTTCTGCATATGATGTAGTATGTTTTAGTAGTGACATTCCTACTATGATAATATCAATGATCTCTTTGGTGACTTGGGATGTTATGCATGGAGGTATGGCTAGGACCCATGATGGTCTAATGATGCTATTTATGGCTGGGAGGAACCGTGCACTTAGTTAGTTGTGTTTGATGATGTATGGTTATCTTTTATGATGGATGCTTATATCTTCTATGATGATATATCATGTATAGAATATGGTTTCAATTACTTTATTTCACTTGAATCATGGATTAGAATAGGATGATGTACTTTATTTTCACATATGTATATTCTTTCATTTCTTTCATACCCTGTGACATGTACAATGGATGATTGAACATTCTGGAAACTGATTTACTAAGGGACATTTGGAACAAAAGAACATTGTTTAAGAATGTTGGACTTTTCATTATTATTTCATGTGGATGTGGTATTAGATGGAATCAATATTAGTTAATTTAAATGTGATTCAATGTTAAGGGACCCTTAAAGAATGTAGCATGTTATGTATGTTTATGTATACTTTCAGTTGAATGTTGTTATTGCTTCCGCTACTATGTGTATGTTGTGAATGGTTTAACTTTCATGTTTCAAAAAAATAAAAAACTACCAAACTTAGTGAAACTTTAGGTTAATTATTTTGGATCCCTTGGAAGGGCATTACAGGAAGGATATTTGAGGTTTTCTTTTGGCACTAAATTTGAAAGGAGGGATTGATTGTATCACTGCATGATATTAGTGACTAAAGTTACATATATGTCTTACAAGTTAATATCCTAAGTCATTTCAAGTTAATTTCTATAAGTGGTTCCTGAAATATTCTCATTTTTTTATTTTTTTAAATTTGGTAAGTAATTGTGATGTATCTATGCATTTTATTAACCACTGAGGGTCATGTTCATATAGTTCACAAGTTAATCTTTGACATCATTACAATCGATTGCTCACTTTCTTTGTAGTAGTTCAGTAGTCAAATTTATGTTGTATTTTTTTATCTAGAGTACTTCATTTTTTCAAAGATAGCCTCTTCAAATCAAACTATTGGAAATTTTTCAAAATTCAATGGAAAAATACAATCATCTAAATTGTAAACTTGATTAGACATGTATATATGTACCTGATAACCCTATTTCATAGTGACAACTTTGAAACTATTCAGAGTTCCTTCAGAGATGTTTGGTATGGTTGAGAAAAAGTAAGAACGAAATCCTTCTTATTGAGGTTCAATCGTTATAGAAATCCTTTTACCATCACTTTGTGCTTTTAAATATTAATTATATTTCTATTTCATGGAGGCAGGTATTTTCCATGCTTAATCTCTTGATTTTTGTTTGAAAAAGTATTTGATTTCTTTCTCGGTATGTTAATTTATGCATTGAAGAATAATAACTAGGGGAGAGATAAGGGCTAACTTCACTAACATGTAGCCACTACATGGGATATCATAAGACCTTTTATTTTTTCTAGAAATGTAAGATGGACATTGAACTACCTATAACTAAGGTTTAAAGGTGTGACTCATCACACAACTCATGAAGATAGTGCACCTAGAGAAATGTTTCCAAAAATAACTTTTTAAACATTCAACCAAAGCTCAATCTAAAAATATCTAATAATTGAATTTGAAATTATCATTTTCTTTTAATAGAATAGTGTATAACTATATAAAATCTAACATATCTACAATTTAAATGGACCAAATAGTTATTATTAATCATAGATATATGTTATATACAAATTTTATATATCACACAAAAGGACAAAAAATTCAACACAAAATATTATTTTTTGTTATAATAATAACATATTATTATATGAAATACAACCTATATCCAACACAAAGGGACCATTAGTTGAACAATAATAAGAATAGTGTGTGTACACTATGATATCAATGGTTATTTAAGTGAGCATATTATGTTTTGAGGATACACATATATTAGATCTATAGCTATGGATTTTGTTTAAGACAAAAAATAATTCATTTCAGTCATAAATGAATTCATTTATTAATTTTTTCTATAAAATTTATAAGTTTTCATGTGTTCAAGTATTGGTACATTTTTTAATCAATATTTGGATTTTTTTATATTTACAAATAGATCAATTAATTACAATATATAGTAAAAATGTGTTGGAAGATTGGATAATATATTCATGATATGGTGATCGACTATTGGACCCGCTCAACTATTGGTTCCTCTCTGCTATAGTTTCTTTCTTTTTCCTTTAGAATATTTAGCAATAGACAGGTTTCATAGCTGAAAAAGATTGGTTTTTTCATTGTTATGTTAAAATTTCCAGGCAATAAGTTTTATCTCAATGTTTTTCATCCGAAGAACTATTCATTTGTTGATTTCCATCACCTTATATTTCTCTTTTTAAAATCTGCATTATTTGTGATTTTACCATAATATTTGATTCAAAAGTTGGGTTTTTCCATGATTTTCAAAAGTAGTATATTAAATTTCTTTTTAAGAAAGGTCTATTTACTTCCTAGTTTAATACACTCAAACAAATAGTTCTCCTATTTTTTTTCTTTGGTTCATCAATGGGAATATTTTTTACTATCATATATAGACTATGTTATTATTTAATTATTTGTCTTTATCTGAAACATTCAATCAATACCATTCCAAAATAGATCTGGAGCTAATAATATTTCAACCATTTACATAAAGAAAGTATATTTGCAATAGATAAGAAACCAATTACATATTCATTCAATTTGTTCAAGAAGAACATATGCATTCCTATGTTGAATGAGTTTCTTTTGCAAGGGAACACATTTTTAGAAGTGAACCATTTCATACTACCCATGACTTGAGTTACTATTTAGTTTTCTTGAAATGGATCATTCACCACAATTTAAAATAGTTGATTGCCTTGCATATCATCTATGAAGAATCTTATGGCACTTATAAATACTACACTTAAAGGATTTGACTAATACGACAAGGAGGGTGAGCCTTCAGAACTAATGTACTCATTCATTTATTTATTAGTGCTTTTGATCTAATGAAGTATCCTTTAAATACATTGAATATAGTATTATACATACTTGCAATGGATTCTTAACTATTTGTCTCATGATGGTGATGTCATCCTCAAACATATTCTTAACTATTTCTCCAATCTTATATTCTAAATGTACACGTACTTGGCAAGAACTGTGTTGCACTACAACTCTTATTTTAATAAGTTGAGAAAAATTAAAGTAAATATTCATTTTTCTTTGGTTTTCCGATAGAATATAAATAAAGTTGGGACATTGGGGATCTTTAACAAATTCCATCATTATTTATAAATAATGTGCTCAAAAATCAAATCAAATAAAGAAAAAGAAAGGAAAATTGAAAAATATAATTTCAATCTAAAATAAAAATTTAGACAACTTGCTTATCTAATAATTAAAAATATTTTTTATTTTTTATTAAGAGACATATTAATAACAAAATTTAAAATAAAGGATCTTCATTTATTGCATTTTTATTTTAGATTAGATGTAAAATACATATGAAATGTTTTATGATAATCAAGTATGTTAAAATGATAATCTATAAATAATTTTACAAATTTAGTAAAACTGATTATTGATAATTGATTTGACAAATCTAGACAATATGACCATTTTACTAAATCATTAAATAACTATTTTAAAAGTAATTACTAAAATGGATACAATTCAACATACATACACAATGAAGAGTAATAAAAAACTGATATTATGATAACTTGAACATATAAAGAACAAAAACAAATCTAAAACTATTAATTAAAAGAAAATAAACACAATATATATATATATATATATATTTAAAAGTAATAATTAAAAAAATAAACATAAATTTTTTTTTTTATTATAGATAGTGTGTGAGTCCTAAACTCTGTTCATGGATAGTGTAGGATATAATCAAGAAATGGACGCTTCTTATTGTATTTGTGGTAGGCAATATTCTATTGTATTCACTCTCTTCAAAATCTAATTAATTTTCACTAATCACCAGAAATTATTTTTAAGTAACTCAAATATTTCTAAAGTTTTTAAATTTATTTATAAAATTTATATACTATGAAAATTATATGATTGGCTAAATTATTTTGGTGTTATAGGAGCCTTTTTTTTGGAGGGTTCTCATTTTTTATCACATGATTATTTAAAGATAACTATATTTTTAGTTTATTTTGTAAACACAATACAGCTAAAAAAATAAATACAAAGTCACAAAAAATATATTAGAAAATACACTTTAGACCTTTTGATTATGAGACAAGCTATACTTTTTATTTTTTAATTTAAATTAACTTAAATTATTTTTTTCTAATTGACCTTTCATGTCTATTCAATATACTTACTAAACATTATAATACCATTGTTAGAGTATATTATTATTTAACAATATATATATTTATTTATTTATAAAACATAATGTTCAACCACTTATAGATACATATATACACATCAAGTTTGAATTTTTAAATTATTTATAAATTATGAATTCTCATAATTTCTACAATAATTTTCTAACTCTACATTAAACTAAATTAAATTTATTAAAAATATATAATACTAATATTGCATTAAATAAAAACAAATGCAATTAACTATAGAGGTAATTGTTTGTTTGTGTTCTGATGGCATTTCTCTTTTCTTTTCATTAGTCTTAAAATGACTTGGACTTATCGATATATACCCCCAAAAAAGGTTACTTGAGAATAATTTTCCCATTGATATTCATGGGCATTATGATTGATTTTTGGCTAGATGCTCTAGATTACTCTTTTTCTCAAAGTGACAAATTCAATGCTTTGTAAAATACCTATAAGTATTTCCTTTTCCCAAACTTTAATTAAAATATCTTATAATTCTTTATGCCTCTTGGAATGTAATATCCTCCTCAAATGAAATGTAAAGGCATAATAGAGGATTCTAGAAATTGTTGGATTACTAAGTAGGGTTAGGTTCTAGAAGGCATGGGATCTAGTGAAAAGAGGAAATCATTGGCAGCCAATTGCTAATTGAAGTTAGCAACCTTGGGAGACACTATTAATAAAGAAATTAATAGATATAAAGATTATTGAAAAATGGCATTTTGGCATCAAGAAAAAGAAAGGATTTGGATTTTTATGCAACAATATTTGAGGTTGAAATTAGGGGGGAGTGTTGGAATGTGTAATTTTCCCTCAAATGAAATGTAAAATAATACTATCTAGGATTCTAGAACCTCTAGCTAGATTACCGAATAGGGTTAGGTAAAATTAATATTTAATTTTGTAAAGTTCTAGAAGTCATTTATGTGTAGATAGCTCTAGAAAAGTATATTTGTTCTATGTCATTTAATTTAGATGCATCTAGAAACAATCAAAGATCTCTATAAAAGAGGCACAATGTAATCCGATTAAGACTACTGTCGGGCCAAAATATGCAGGTCTTGGATATGATGCAAGCAGTGGAAAGATGAATAAAGGTTCAAAAGAATCAATTGAAAGCATAAAGATTGTGCAATTTTCACATTGTAATAGGAAAGGGCATACAAGGGATAAATGTTGGTCTATACATCATTGTAATATTTTTGGCTTGAAAAATCATTTTGATAAGACATGTTAGAATAGAGAGTGCAATAAAGATATTATGGCAGGTTACATCAAAATGGATTGTGGATGGAGCTATGGATAAAATTGGCAAAGAATTGTAGGAATAATCAAAGGTTTATTTAGGTACAAATGTTCAAGTGCAAGAAGGAATGTAGTAGCATTCAAAAAAAAAATTAGAACAAGGCATCAAAGAGGCAAAAGGTTATCATTGTTTGTGACAAATGAGGCAAGATTATCTATGGATCTAGTGAAAAGAGGAAATCATTGGCAGCCAATTGCTTACAAAATGTTTATAGAAATAAAAGGCCATAGCCTTGGAAGATACTATTCATGAAGGCATTAATGGATATGAAGATTATTGGAAAATGGCTTTTAGGCATCAGGCAGAAGAAAGGATTTGGATTTGTATGCAACAACATTTGAGCTTGAAATTAGGGGGGAAGTGTTGTAATGTGTAATTTCCCCCTCAAATGAATTGTAAAAGAATAATAGAGGATTCTAGAAATTCCTAGATTACTGATTAGGGTTAGGTACACTTCTAGAAGTTATTTATGTTTAGATAGTTCTAGAAAAGTCTATTTTTCATATGTCAGCTAATTTAGATGTTTCTAGAAATGATCTAAGAGCTATATAAATAGAGGTATCTTGTAATGTTATTGATATGGAAAAAATGTAATTGATATGGACAAAATGGTTAATGAAATATATTAGTGCCACAACACTTTGAGTATTTTTCCATTTTAGTTTATTTTGTCCATCCACCTTTCACAAGGTGTATTAGAGTTGTCATGGGTTTCACACAATAATCTTGCATTTTCTTTCTTCACCATCACTAATTCCTCTTCTAAGTTATTTGTCTTCTCTTTTTGAACTCTACTAGCTTTTCCCGTTGAAATCAAAAAATTAACACACCTTACTCTTTCTTTTAAATATTTCTAAATGCCTTTTTACTTCTAGATTTTTAATTAAATCTTCGAACAACTTGATAAAAACTCTTTAGATAACTAGACTCCTCACAATATTCTTCTTCTATTATAATTTCTCAAATATCATTAAATAATTAAAAGAATTCACACCATACCTTTTGTTCTTTCCTCTCTTCTTTTATGGAAACAATAGAAATTCTTCACAAACCAATGCCTCCAATAAGATGCTCACTCTTTATTTTGATGGGAGCAATGATATTCTTCTTCTTCAAACAAATTTCTTTACACTAACAATTATTTAGAACTTCCTCATGATCTGACTCATTGGTTGGACAACAACAATCATATACTTCTCTATTTCAGAAGATATTATCTTCACCATATGAGCTTATTGTGTTGCAACACATTGTGTTCAATATTTTTATTTTGTTGTGTCTCTACCCATCCATCAAATTTGTATCAGAGCTAGGTTGTGAAGTTCATCTATTGAAGATAATATCTTCTAAAATAAAAAGTATATGATTGTTGTCATCTAAGGAATGAGTTAGATCGTGTGGAAGTTCTAAAGAATTATTGGTGTGAAGAAATTTGTTTCGAGAAGAAGAAAATCTTTGCACCCATTGAAAGAAAGAGTAAGCATTTTATTGGAGGCAGTTTTTTGTGGAGGATTTCTATTGTTTCCATGAAAGAGACTATTGTTGTGAAGAAAGCACTAAAGTGTTTGCACAGTGCATTAAGTCTATGAAACTATTTGAGAAGTGTGATATGAATCATGGTAAGCATGAAATTTGATGTTGGCAAAGGTTTTCAGATTTGTGTTTTAAGAAGAGGCTTGGATTTTCATTTGATAGATTTGAGTTTATTAAAATGGGAAAATAAGGTAAAAAGAGTGTTAAAAGGAAATATAAATTTGACTCTTGAGATGGATTGTTTAATAGAAAAATTATTGAAACTAGAGACAAAAAAGTTTGCAATGATTAGAGAGAGGTCAGAAGAAAAATGTAGACTTTTAAATGAAATTAGTAATATAAAGAGAGAATGGAAGAGCTAGAGGATAGGCTAAAATTTGTGGAAGAAGTACATAATTGGTAAGTGAAGGTGATGGGGACACAACCCAAGAACAGAATGGACACAACAGAAAAGGGGAAATTGTATTAACTGAAAAATAAGCTAGTACATTCAGTACAGAGAAAATAAACTTCAAAACATTCCCTAAGGGCTTACAATAGCATAAATGTGGAGATAATTTCTCCTTTCAGTACCTCCTCTCAAACTCCACTCCAAACTACCTTTTACAATGCCAGAAATCTCCTTAAATAGACCCCAGAGGGTTAAGGACTAGGAGTACATTCTAGAAAGTGCTAGTAGGCATCCACTAACCAAATAGAAGGTTCCAGAAGCTGCGTTAGAAGTCGACACAAATCTAGAAGAATCTAGAAACATTAATCGAACTTTTGAGAGGCATAACTTTTGAACCATAGCTCCGATTGACGAGCTGTTTACATTTTCGAAAAGCTCTCAAAGTGCTCTATAGCCCTATGGACCAGCTTTGGTCATCCCTCATTTTTCAGCCCTTTTTGAGGTCATTTATTGCCCCTAACTTGACTTTGAAGTATTCTTAGGAGGTCTCCAAAAACCAAAAAACTGCAATAACTTTCAAACCGTGGGGCCTTTTGACCTGATTCTTTTTCTAGAATGCTCTAAATCACAATTACATTCATTTGGCCAATTTACACCTTCTATTTTATCAAAATGATGGCCCAATTACATACTCCTATTTTTTTGGGATTTTTTAGCACACTGATAGTGGAACTGTGAGAGTTGGAATGTTTATTTGACCCAAATGGGTATCCAAAAATGAAAACACATGAAACAGAAACTAAGTCTAAGCATATTTTTTTGGGTGACATAGGATTGCCCTTATACCTCTGGATGCTCCTACATTAGAAGAAAATATGAAAAAATTGAGAGAAAAATAAAAAATTAGAAGAAAAGTTAAAGTTGTTTGATGATGTTGAGAAAAAGAACACAGTTTTAAAAGAAAATGTGAAGAAATTGGAAGAGGAAAAAAGTGTGTTAAAGAAGAAATTGTCTACTCTAAAATAAGAGAAAGAATGTTTGAATGTGAAACCTTTTGTATGTGATGTAGCGTGTGACACAAATGATTTGAGTGATTATGGGATTAAGAAATATGATTTTTTTGAAGTTGTTTGCAAAAAGGAGTGTAATAATTGAACATGAAAATTGTATTGACAGAACTTCTAGCTATTATAATGACAATATTGGTTTGAAGATTATGGAAAGAATGGGTTTCAAAGGTAAAGGTCTAAGAAAGGATGAATAGGGATTAAGGAATCTAATTGTGACTATTGTCAGGCCAAAATATGCAAGTATTGGAATGATAAATAAACAATCAAGAGAACTAATTGAAGGCATAAAGATTGTACAATGTTCACATTGTAACAAGAAAGAGCATACAAAGGATAGATGTTGGGATATATATCCTTGTAATATTTGTGGCTTGAAAAATCATTATTATAAGACATGTTGGAATAGAGAGTGCATTAAAGATTTTATGGCAGGTTGTACATAAAAATGGATTGTAGATGGAGCTATAGATCAAATTGGCAAAAAATTGTTGGAATGATCAAACGCTTATTTAGGTACAAATGTTCAAGTGTATTAAGGAATACAACAACATTGGGAAACAAATTAGAGCAAGGTATCAAAGAGGCAAAATGTTATTAGTAAACCTTGTCATCGACATTTGTGACAAATGAGGCAAGATTATCAATATTATTAGTGGATTGTGTGAAAAGAGTAAATCATTGGCAGCCAATTGCTGACAAAATGTTTGTAGAAATTAAAGGCCATAGCCTTGGGAGACACTATTAATGAATACATTAACATATATGAAGATTATCAAAAAATGGCATTTTGGCATTAGACAAAAGAAAGGATTTGGATTTGTATCCAAAAACATTTGAGGTTGAAATTAGGGGACAGTATTGGAATGTAATTTCTCCTCAAATGAAATGTAAAATAATAATAGAGGAATTTAGAAACTCCACCTAGATTACAAATAGGGTTAGGTAAAATTAATATTTAATTCTATAACATTATGGAAGTCATTTGTGTAGATAGCTCTAGAAAAGTCTATTTGTCTTATGTCGGTTACTTTAGATGTTTCAAAAAAAATCAAAGACCTCTATAAAAGAGAGGCATGATGTAATGGTCTTTTATCGATCAAAAAATTAAATGACTTTATAATTTCTGTAGTGCTTCTACTGTATTTTGTACTTAATTATTATTGTGGATCCAATCCATCCACCCACATCAGTTATATTAATATTTAATTCTATAAATTTCTAGAAGTCATTTGTGTAGATAGCTCTAGAAAAGTCTATTTGTCTTAAGTCAGTTAATTTAGATATTTCTGGAAATAATCGAAGACCTCTATAAAAGAGAGGCACAATGTAATGGTTTTTTATTGATCAGACAATTAAATGAGTTTATAATTTCTATAAGTTCGTATACTATGTATTTTGTATGTATTTATTATTGTGGATCTAATCCATCCACCTCCATTAATTTAGGTAGAGGAAGAGGAAGAGGCAGATATAATTTTCAAGAAGAAGAAGGAAAGAGTCTAGATCCAGGAGGAAGGAGAAATCAATATTTCAAATCAAGGGGATGCAGCAATAGTGAGATGTCACAAAGGTATGATAAAAAAAATGTTCAATGTTATTACTTCAAGAAGTTTGGACATTTTCTAAATGAGTGTAGAAAGAAGCAAGCTGAAATGAGTAAGCAAAATGTAAATTTTTCTGAGAGTAGTTCTAAGACATTGTTCATTTTGTGCAATGTAGCCCAAGAGAGTTCAAATGATTCCTAGTTTCTAGATAGTGGTTGTAGCAATCATATGACATGAAAAAAAGATTATTTTTAAAGCTTGGATAGATAAATTAAATTAAAAGTGAAGTTGGGAAACAATGAGATAATGGAAGTAAGTGGAAAAGGTATAATCAATGTCATAAAAAAGCATGGTAAGAAATCTATTTTTGATGTATACTTTGTACCTAGTTTGAAACATAATCTTATAAGTGTGGGTCAACTTAGTCAAAAATGTTCTAGAGTTATTTTTGAGAAAAATGTGCACACCATATTTGATATGCCTCCTAGTAACTTGGTGATTGCAAGGGTAGAAATGAAAAATAACATAATGTTTTCGCTTCAGATGAAGAGGAGTATGGTTCATGAAATTGCAACAAGTTTCAAGGTAAAAAGTCAAGATTAGGTATGGATATGAAACTTGAGGTATGGACATCTAAATTTCAAAGGATTATTGTTATTGCAAAGAAAGAAAATGGTAAGAGGGTTACCCCCAATTGAAGCATCATTAAGTCCATGTGAAAGTTGTATGTTGACCAAACATCATAAAGAGAGTTTTCCAAAAGGGATGTCATATAGAGCAAGGGTACCTTTAGAAATTGTGCATTCAGATATATGTGGTCCAATGAAAAAAAAAATCATTATGGGGGAGCATTTATTTCTTAACATTTATTGATGACTTCAGTAGAAAGACATGGGTTTACTTTCTTAAATACAAATCTAAAACTTTTGGTAAATTTAAAGAATTTGGGGCTTTTGTTGAGAAACAAAGTGATTTACCTATCAAGGTATTAAGATCTAATAGAGGAGGAGATTATAAGTCAAATGGGTTTTTAGAAAGCCTCTAACCATTTCCTTCCTTTTCAATAATGATAATCAATTGAAATTTAGATGTCCATACCTCAAGTGCCATAGGCATGCCTGATCTTGACTTGTTGCCTTAAAACTTTCTGTAATTTCATTAACCATATTGCTCTTCATCCAAAGTGGAAACATTATGTTATTTGTCATTTCTACCCTTGTACTCACCAAGTTTCTATAAGGCATATCAAATATAATGCACACAATTTTCTCAAAAATAACTCTCTAACCTTTTTGACTAAGTTGCCCCACACTTATAAGATTATGTTTCAAACTAGATTATGTTTCCACTATCTCATTATTTCCCAACTCCAGTTCTTGTTTAACTGGTCTATCCAAGCTTTCAAAAAAATCTTTATTTCATGTAATATGATTGCTGCAACCTCTATCTAGAAACCAAAAATCATTTGAACTCTCTTAGGCTACATTTCAAGTAATGAACAACATCTTAGAACTAGTCTCAAAAAAATTTGCATTTTGCTTAAACTCATATCACCTTGTTTCTTTTTACACCCATTTGAAAAATGTCAAAACTTCTTGTAGTAATAACATTGAACATTTTTTTTATCATACCTCTATAATGTTTGGCTATTATTACATCCCCTTGAGTTGAAGTATTGATTTCTACTTCCTCCTTGATCTAAACTCTTTCCATATTCCTTTTGAAAATGATATCTACCTCTTCCTCTTCCTCTAAATCTGGAATTTCCTCTTCCTCTACCTCTACCAAATGTCATTTTTGCTTTGAATGCATTCTCCAATGAATTACCATTATGCTTGTTCAACTCGTCTTCAATATTATACAAGGACCTAAACACCTCATCTACGGATAATGTTGTTAAATCCTTAGATTCTTCAATTCCAACCACAATATTATCAAATTTAGGAGATTAGAGGAGCAACTTGTAGATATCTTCACCAAGGCTTTAGTATTGGAGCAATTTTAGATTTTGAGGGAAGTGTTGGGAATTGTAAATATTCATGATGTATATAGTAGAAATCGGGGGGAGTGTTAGAAATAGTAATTTATATTTAGAATTAATTATCTGTGATTAGATGTTTCTAAATTATTAGGTTTAGGTTTAGGTTGTATTAGCCAAAGTATTTTTTAGAAGTTTTAGTTGGCTATAATATTTTCTAGAAATTTGTAGATATTTTGTCTTCTCAGCTAATGCTAGATTTCTCTAGAATATTGTACACTTACCTATACAAAGGTACTATGTATTCATTTGAAATCATGGTGAATGGAATACAATATATATTTTTTGTGGTGCAAGACATTGTGTTTGGTATTTTTTGACAGAGTTACTATAGGTTCCTTCTTTGATGCCTAGGCTACAACACCTTTCCCAAGATGAAATGCATATCTAGATGTGCTCCTTCTAGCCTCAACATTCCCTAAAAAATAACTATCTATATATCCAAGTAATTGAAAATCATTTGAAGTAGAATAAAAAATGCCATGATTCATAGTTCCTGTAATATATCTCAAAATTCTTTTCCCTACCTTCTAATTTGAGTTCTTAGGTGATTCCATGAATCTAGAGGTAGAACTAACTCCATACATAATATTTGGTCTAGTAGTACTGATACATCAAATTGCCAACCAATCTTCTGAATATAGTCGAGTCAAAACCTTTCTCAGTATCTTCTCTATTTAGTTTTGTGCCTACTACCACATGTGTAGAAGCTAGACTACAAATTATCAATCTAAATCTTTTCAAAATATCTTTGGCATATTTAATTTGGAAAATGAAAATTCCTTTATCATTTTGAGTAACTTTAATGCCAAGAAAATATTTCATCAATCCTACATCTTGTTGGAAATATTATGATAGGCTAAGTTACTGAGAGGGGAGGTGTGAATCAATAACTTATAAAACTTAATCCTTAATTATGAATTAATCCTTCATGTGTATTCCAATCAAATTGAATGCATGAGAAACTGAAAACATTAAAGCATACATAACACATTTTACACACAATTTGGTGACCTAGAAACCTTCCCAATAGAAAGCAATACTGGGGTGGAGATGATACCCACAAGCTTTAGTACTACAATATAAAGTTGGCCTATTAAGGCTTACAATGATTACTTCTAATGATCTTCACTGTTAGGGGCAATAAGGACTACTAGGTCCACTTTGCAAAAATATTTACAAACATACAATGAAGTATGCATTCAGTAAAGAGATTTACACAAGAATGTTAGGCCTACCTAGTTAAAGGATTTGACCAATCCACCTGTTAGGATTAAGTAGTGGGTAATCTCTATTTTGCAACTTGGTTTGTTGAATGAGATTCCTCTGAGTGTACAAATCACCTTGCTGTGATAGATAAATCTTTGTTGCTCCTTATACTATTGTAGCCTTTGTAATTCTCTCTTCTGCTCTTCTTTGATTACTTCCATGCCATGTCATTTTTTGGATATAACAAAATACATTACATATGTACCAATTCAATTTATAAATTCCAAAGTAGCCACAATACAAGTTTACACAAGAATCGTAAATTTGTTCAAAGTGTAGAAACTTGGGTTCTGAAGATTGACTCAATGAGGTTCTAATACTCGACATCCACTATCAATGCTTGGTATCATCATGCACTTGGTAGATGTAGAAGCTTAGTCCATACTGATCACTTTCAAGTGGTCTTGAAATTAGTCTACTCTAGTGACTTAGTAAATACTATGGAACTTGGCATATAAACTAAATCACTTGATTCACACTACATAGCTTGGTCAATGCTATCACTATGAGCTCAGTATATACTGAATCACTTGGTTAACACTAAGTAGCTCAATTAACACTAGACTTGGATAGTGTCAACTCCAAAATTAGCAAGCACTCCACAACTCAGTTTACATTGGTAAACTCAACATACACTAAGATGCTTGGTTTACACTACTAATCATCACCGTAGTAGTAACTGCTCAGCGCAAACTGAAATCTATCCAAAGGACTCGATAACAACTGTAGAACTTGGCAACAACTAAAATAATTGGTTAACAGTGTTCACTATACAATATAATTGGTAGATACTTACAATCTAAATAAGTGTGTGTCACTGGTAACAAACATGACTACAATGTCAACAATCTCCCCCTTTGGCAGTAGTGGCAAAAACACTTATCAATCAAAATTGAATTCAAGAATTTTCAAGAACATCTTTATCCATCACCTTATATCTCCATTTCGGTAGAGTATTCTAGTTCTGAGAATTTCATTTTTCAAAATTGGTTTTGTAAGAGATATATTTGTACATGGTAATGCTCCCCCATACATAATATATAGTATACTATACATCTGATATATACATTTTCTCTACAATCTTTGAATCTTCTTCCTCCAATCTTCCCTCAATTTTCTCCCCCTTTCTCCTTACATCTTCTCCCCCTTTTTGACATTAATGACAAAGATTTATGCTATATGTACTTACACAATAATACCAAAATGTGACAAGAAATATGAATGTACCTTCAGGATAAGTGCCAAAGTCTTGTCCCAATTCTCTTGCAACACTTTGCACGTGTGCAATGCAATCTACACTTCTGCTGACAATTCTATCATATGGTCTACAATGGAGAAGTTGTTGTCATGGATGAGTGTTTTACCTATGCAATGTGTTTCTACAGTGCATCCATATTTTGGAGAATCATGTTCTGAATATTTATCAATGTTGATTTTATTCTTGCCTCTTCTCATAGCAATTCTACCTACTTATCTATTAGGAATCTAATCTTTTTGAAGTGGGTAGTGCTTGAACTTAGGTCAAGTTGCAACTGTTGTGCACTTGCCTTTAGATCCTCATCAATCTTTGACAATTTATCTTTTATTTCCTTAGTGAAGATTGATGTATCACAAAATCTAGAGAAAAGTAAAGATACATTGATGTAGGAGGTCTCTAGAGAGCCTAGAATAGTAAATAATTATACTTGATGAATAGAAATTTTCTACGCAATAAGTTCTAAAACTTTATCCTCAATTTTTTTCTTAGCTTTTTGCAATAATTTGTCATGTCCATCCAAATATTCATTATATTTTTGGATTTCTTCTACTAACTTCAATACAAAATTAGTTCATAAGTATCAACCTCTATGCCTAGAGCCTCTGCTAGGATATTCTTAGCATCCTCAATTATCTTAAATTCCTTGTTTCATTCCTCTCTAAGCCTTTGCTGCTTAGATTTCTTTTGAAGAAGTTCTCCAAAGACATGCATCTGATGACGATTAAGATTAGAGATGTCCCAATTAAGAATGACAATCTCCTCATTAAGATCTATATCTTCTTCCTTCTCTTTTCCTTTTCCCAAATATTTTGTGCTTGGTTGAGGCTTGGTCTCAATTATCCTTGCACTTATTACTTGCATGGTAGGGATGGAAACAATTGTAGAAATTGTAGAACTTGCTGAAAAATTGGATATTGTACTCATTGAAATACTAGTAGTAGAAATACCTGATGTAGCCAAAATTAATGTAGAGAGAAGAGTTTGCTACTTGGTAGATGAAGTGTGTGGCACTTCTATCAATGAAGTACTAAGCTGGACAAGTACAAAGATTGATTGAATGCTCGTGTTTTTAGTGTTGGTCAATCCTACTAAAACTTTCTCTAGGCTTGGTGTTTTCAATGTTTTTCTTGGAGAATGAGGAAGTGAGGCTATGACTACTGCATCAATCTTTACTAGGTTAGTCTCCTTAGTATTTTGCACATTTGGTAAGTCTTCCTCAATAGCTTCTTGCACTTGTTATTCTTCATCATCTACATTATCAAAATGATTGACTTCTTCATTATCAATCTCTTCATCTTTCTGTTCATCATCATCATCATCCTTGTCACTTACACTAACTACAAAATCACTCAGTTTGTGAAGAACATAAAAATTCTTCCAGGTGTTTGTAGCATTCTTCACAACATGCTCAATGTCTTTCACCAATGCAAGGCAAGTGTTGAATCTTAAAGTTAGCTTTTCTTCAGTTTTTTTCAAAGATTCTTTTACCTCCTTGTCATCTAAATTTGGCATGAGTTTCCTTAGGGTTTTCTCATATATATCTTTTCCAATTTTCATGGCATGCTCCCATCTTGGCTTGGCTTTCTTCATTAAAACATTAGGAATCTCTTGAGTAAGCTGAACTAAAATTCAGCTGAGTACCTAACTCTTGCTGCATGGATCTCCAAAGAGAAGAAGTAAACACTAGATCCCTATTAGAAATAATCTTTTTAGGAATTTTGTGTAACTTAACTACCTACTCCATATAAATCTTGGCAACCGTTGCTGCATTATAGGACGATCTAACTGGGATAAAGTGGGCAACCTTTGTAAATTAGTCAACTACCACCATAATAGCATCATGCCTACGAGCTGTAATAGGAAATCCAGTAATAAAATCCATAGAAATGGTGTCCCATTTCCATTCTGGAATACTATGTGGCTACAATAATCCCGCAAGGTGTTGATGTTCAACCTTAACCCACTGACATTCCAAGCATTGTGCCACAAAATTTTCTATGTCCCTCTTCATTCTAGGACAATAGTAATACTACTTAAGGTTAGCATGCATTTTATTGACACCTGGATGAGCTAAATACGGTGCTTTGTGGGCCTCAAACATAACCTGATTTCTCAAATCACCTAACTCAGGAACATACACACTCCCTCTAAATAGCAGTAAATCTTTAGAATTCACTGAATACCCCTCAAAATGCCCTTCCAAAATGCTGCCACTATCAATAATAGCCTTAACATCCTGAAACCAATGATCTGCAGAAAGGTTCTGTAAAATCTTATCCTTAAGATCCACTGTTAGGATCAAAGAAGATAATTCATGTCCCCTTCTGCTAAGTGCATTAGTAACCACATTGTCCTTCCCTTGCACATATCTAATCTCGAAGTCATATTCACACAAGAACTCCATCCATCTCCATTTCCAAGCATTGAGGTCTAGTTGTGTGAAAAGATACTAAAGGCTTCAATGATCAGTATGTAACTCAAATCATTGACCAAGAAGAAAATGCCGCCACTTGGTCAAAGCATGCATAATTGCAGCAAGTTTGAGATCATGAGTAGGGTAATTCACCTCATGAATCTTTAGCTTTCTAGACTCATAATCTATAACACGTCCTTCTTGCATCAACACTGCCCCTATGTCATCCAAAGATGCATCGATGCAAACCACGAACTCCTTAGTTGAATTAGGGACTGCAAGAATTGGTGCACTAGTCAAACATTCCTTTAGTTTCTAAAATGCTACCTTGCGCTCCTCTATCCACACAAATTTCTTCCCTTTTCTCTGAAGAGATGTGATAGGATGCACTATTCTGGAGAAGTTTGACACAAATCTGTGGTAATAGCTTGCTAAGCCCATGAAACTTTGAACCTTAGACACATTTGTAGGTGCTAGCCAATCTATAATAGCCCAAATTTTGGATGGATCTACAGAAATTTCATCCCCTACAATGATATGTCCTAAGTAACAAATCTCTGATTTGAAGAATTCATACTTCTCAGGATTGGCATATAGTCTATTCCTAATAAAGAATTCCAAAACCTACTCTAAATGTTGCTCATGCTCCTCAGCAGTGTTAGAATACACAAAAATATCATCTAGAAAAACCATTATGAACTTGTCTAGGTAAGTTCTAAACACACCGTTCATTAGGATCATTAAGAAAGAAGGTGTATTTGCTAACCCAAAAGGTACTACTGTGAATTCATAGTGCCCATACCTAGTGCAAAAAGATGTCTTATGAATATCAGCTTCCTGGATTCTAAGTTGATGATACCCAAATTTCAAATTAATCTTTGAAAAGACTTGGGCACCTTTGACTTGGTCAAATATATCATCAATTCTAGGCAAAGGATACTTGTTCTTAATAGTGACCTTGTTTAACTGTCTATAATCTATGCAAAGTCTTAAGGAGCCATCTTTCTTCTTGACAAATAATACTGGAGCACCCCAAGGTGATACACTAGGATGAATCAAACCTTTCTCCAAAAGCTCCTCCAACTAAAATTTAAGTTCAACTAGCTCTTGAGCTATCGTTCTATATGGAGTCTTGGAAATTGGTTCCATTCCTAGCACTAAATCGATTTGAAAATCAATTTCTCTTCTCGGAGGTACTCCTAGAATTTCCTCAACAAAGACATTCGAGAAACTCTGCAAGACTAGATGATCGAGAGAAAATGCTTTAACTATGGAATCTTCTAAGTCGTTTACCGATATGGAAAACAAACTGTAGCCTTTTCGAGCACACCTTGCTAATTGTTTGGCAAAAATTATCCATAAGGAGATGAGTCTCTTGATTCCAACAATATCCCTAGCTGATCCAGAATCATCTAAACAATTAATTTTCTTATCCTTTCAATCCATAACATAGCTTGATGATGTTCTAACCAATCCATCCCCAAAACTATGTTATACAATCCTAAAAGTATAACCGTAAGGTTCACTAAAGTAGTAAAAGATTTCATTCAAATATTACAGTCAGGAGCAACAATATCAACGTTCACCCTAGAACCTGATGCTAACTCCACTTTCCATCTATTCCTTGCCCTAACCACAAGAATTCCACTATATGCAACTAAAGCAAAAGAAATAAATGAGTTTGTAGCTCTAGAGTCAAATACGATAGATACTTTCATACCTTGAGTATTACCCTGAGCTACAATAACCATGTTCTAGTGTTCTGCCTACTTCTAATCTAGGGTACCAAAAACATGGTGGTTCCTGTTAGAATCATCAACTGTCACTTCAGACCTAGCTGGATTAGGTCCAACCTTCAGCTTGTCCTAATTAGGGCACTGAGATTGGTAATGACCTAACTGTCCACAATGATAACACTCAATAGATTTCCTAAATCCCATGTTCTGACTAGAAGGGCTAGGAGATAGATTATTACTCTGCACACTCTAAGGTGGTTGAGATGGTCTAGGCTGCTCTGAACCCTTGGAGTTCTTATCAAACTTCCTCTTCTTCAATCTCCCACCTCAAAATCCTAATTTCAAACTACCTTGTGGAGGCTTTTGATTCTTACTAACATTCGGGGTAGGTGGATTCATGCTAGTTTTGTATGAAGTCCCATGATAGCTAGACTTCATCTCAATCAGCTTTGCTCACTCTGAAGCTTCTTGCATAGTCACAAGTCTGAAAGTTCTCACTTCCTCCCCGATCTTGGGCATAAGACCTTTGATGAAGTGTTGTATCATGGCCTTATCATTTTTTGCCCACCTAGAAAATTTTTTAAGCTCATAGAACCTATGTTCATAAGCTTCCAATGTAGAGCTAGACTGCATAATCTGAAATAACTCCTCTACATAGGCCTGACACCAATATTCAGACATGAACCTCTCCTTGAAACGCTCTACAAAGAGCTCCCAAGTAACTAGAGAGATATCAATGCCAAGCTTCTCCAACTCCTATTCCCACCACAAGGAACCAAATCCCCTCAAATGCATAACCTTCCATCTTACTTTCACGTTACTCAAGTAATAGTGTAAGATAAAGCACCACTCAATATTCAGCAGCCAAGCTTCTACTATTGTACCCTGTTCCATACCATAAAATAATAACCCTTTCATCTTGGAAAGATCCTTGAGCTGAGCTCTTACCACTAGATCATCCTCTACAGGAAGGTTAATACCTTGCATAAGAAGTATCCTAACATTCGCTCCCCCACCAGGAATCTGGTTGTTAGTCTCAATATTATCAAGATGTTTCAGTGTGTGTTGAAGTACCATAGCTTGATCTACCTAGTTAGCTTGATCAAGATGTTTCCAACCCTAGCATTCTGATCAAACTGACCATCCCCAGCAATATTTTGGTTCCTAGGACCTCTACCAGAACCCCTTCCCCTACCTCTGCCTCTACTAGCAAATTTATCCTCAGGAATGTCATGTCCTCGAGCTCCTCTAGTGACGGGAGGCATGATAGCAACCTAAAAATAATTAATTATTAATAACAGATCGATGATGGGTTAAACCCTATAACCTAAGAGTCCTAGTTATTTTAACTGCGCTCTAATACCAAATGTAATGCTCAACACTAAGCATAAGAGAAAAATTTTCGAAACAAAGACAAGAAAAATGTACACAATTTTTTTTTATTCAACATAATACATATGTCCATACATTGATCTATCCACACTCAAATCATAAACTTCATAATAATAAAGGATACCATCCACACACATCTCCATAAAAATACAAATACATATGGAGTTTAGAATAAGAATGAGGTACATTATCATCTTTAAAAGCCTAAGTCCACTACAAGGATTCTACAAATAACAATTTCTGATTTAGTTGAACTTCAACAATAAACCTTAGATACTTGTTAGCCAACTTGAAG
Source organism: Cupressus sempervirens (assembly GCA_028749045.1). Lineage (NCBI taxonomy): Eukaryota > Viridiplantae > Streptophyta > Pinopsida > Cupressales > Cupressaceae > Cupressus > Cupressus sempervirens. The sequence continues at coordinate 201,452,190 of CM053785.1, forward strand.
CACCTAAAAACACATAGAAATGCAACACAACACAAAGAGGGCTCAGTACACTCTGAGATTATAGCGTGATCCACCTGCATACATGTTAGAATAACTTATACATAATCAAAATGCGAAAATCAGATCAATAGCATATAGTGTAGTTCAAAAATTAATGTTCCACATGCAAGAAGTACTCAACTACTCATCAATGTAGAGTTAAAATCGCACTAAGAATAACTTGTAAATGATTCATATATATATTGAGGTGTCATCACTATGGTGCTAAGGTTCTATATCCATAAAAAGGGATGCTCATAGTCAACACATAGTGGAATTCTCTATTGTACTCGTCAATTGATGTAATAGAGATTTGCCTTGTTCTTTGTACTTAACCATTTAGGTCTAAGTCATACGTAAGGCCAACTTATCTTTTATATGTAATTAACCTGCCTAATTTATTTTAAAGTTATCACTGAATTAATTAACTGAATATGATAAACCAAATTCATCCACCCCAATATATGTTCATTACAGCTATTCTTAAAATACACATCAATAAGATATTTTAAGAATGCACATGCAACATGATACTACATTCCTCATCTATTTGAAACTCATCTTCTTCTGCCAATCTCAAAAGTAATGCTTAGGTTACTATAACAATATGAATAAAACTATAATATTAAGAACTAGTAAATATAACTAAACTGTCACATCAGTTTAATAAAAATTTACTAATCCTAGAACTATACATTTTATCCCTACTGTCATAATAAACTAAACATTTCCTTTGAACTAACTAAGATAGTAAAATCATTGTACATATGATATTCTTGTTGTAAACACAAAATCTTCATCAACGTATATCATATTTAATAAATAGAGATCAGTTCTGGTTACAAATAAATAACAGAATACAGCTTAAGAAATAATGAATTCTATGTCTTTTCAACATCATATATTGTATTGAAATACATCACGACAAAATTAAACACAACTGACATTTTCCTTAAATCTAGATTCAATCAATGTTTAAAAACATAGGATCATACATAATGATGTCATATATTTGACTACCCAAATATTTAAATCTTAACCAAGTATATGCCTCCTTAATTGGATGATTACCCATATAGATAATAGTAAACATCATTACATATCCAATTCTTACTTTAGTATTTTGAACTGTAGCAGTTAACATTGTGTCAATACTAATACATGAAACTATTATCCAAAATATTATAATTCATTTTCAAACAGTATAGGATAACCTTAAACTCAGAAACCTATAGATTCTAAAATCATACAAAATTCTCAATGTAAATGGTAAACCATCTGTTATCAACATATGCATGGTTTACTTAAGATTTCACATCGATTTCACAACTAAATGTATATTTATATACTATGTCGATTGACAATTTTTGACCAAATTGAAACTTATCTATAAACCATACTTCTTAATCAGTTTAAACAAATTTTGATTGTTTATGTAAACTGATCACCAAATAACATCAGCATTAAAACCTTATTTCTCAAGTAGTTTGAACAAGTATCATCTATTCAGTCTATAGTTTAATAACAATTAAAAAGCTTTTCTATTACCACGTAAGTATATCTTCATTACATTACAAGGTAACTATTTGACAAAATGCCTAAGTTCAGTAAACCATATTAATTTAACAAAACAAACCTATTTTTACTATAGATTTATGCATTATTTTCTTTGGAACTTCTTTAACAATTTTTATGGCTGATGATACCACATAACTAAAAGTTTATTCAAAATGCAGTTTAATGATAAACTTCCATGACAAGTTTGAAACCCTTACCATATCCAGTGCACATAGTGCGTATCTGCCAAACCTATGTTTGCTATTAATTATACTACTGTTAATCATCATATAATGACTCAATTTAAACATCTGATAATATAAAAGATACAACCATGTTAAACAAAAACAATGACACTACAACCTGCCTTAGTTTGTTTGAACAAAAGTATATACAAACTGTTTTACATAAAGACCAAGCCCAAGCTAAAAACCATTTCTTATTGTAACTGTGTCCTATGTCGTATGCCATTTATATTAAAAAATGCCAACATCATACATAGAGATGAAACACACAAAAGGGACCTCGGTTTTATAAAACCAAATATGGAAAACCATATTTTAAGCAACAACTAAACCTAGATGCAAACAACAATGCATGTAAATACATATTACCCACAACCAAATATGGATATATATACAAAACTCAGCAATTTATTTGCCCAATCTTGCATACACCCATACTTGCGTATCGATATTTTTTTTTAACCACAGCATCTCTTATTTCCTTCAAACAAATTAACACCAAATTAATAGTAAAGGAATAAATTAGAAAATGCCCCCTACCTCAAAATCATAGTAGGTTGAAAAATGCTTTGAAATATGCTTGTTGCAAAAGCCCCAAATGCCCAACTAAAAAAAAATTGGTAAACAATCTCCACAATGCTAACACAAGTAGCTCGCAACTAACTTCAACAATGATGAATAGCAGAAGAAACCAAATGAAAAACATCAAATAACTCCCAATGAGTATTCTCCTTGCTTGACTTCACAAGCAAGTATTTCTTTCCAACTGAAACCCCTCATATTGCCAAAACTCTAGTAACAAAGCACATGTGTTATGCTCTCACAAAGCAACAATAGCTCAAATTTCAGCATCGCTTCCATAGAAGCTCAAATTGCAAAGGTATGGCTGACCAAGAGATCAATGCCACTAAAACCTTCTTAAAACTTGCATTGAATGAATTGTGACATTGCACAGTGCCGTGCATACTACAACCACAGTCATCGCCATGATGGCATGTTTTGAAAACAAATGCAAAATCTCTTTGATATTATTGCATGCAAAACCCATTAGGGTTATATGAATATAAACCTCATTTCATATTACCAAAAAAATTTGATATATCATTAACAACAGGTGTATGGTAACAGCCACGGGTTTTAAACCCCATTCAAAACACAACATATATACATACTAATGCCATTAGGGTATTTAATCCTTATAAATACAAAAGAATATATGTTAGGTAATCAAACTAATTAGGATTACATAGACATATTAAGGTGAATAACCCCACTCAATAGCATAAGTCACAAGTAAATAAATCTAGGGTTATAATCCCCATATTCAATTCAAATTAATGAATGCTCTACGGTCAAAAGCTATATAAGTTTGTATATATACATTTTGAAGCAAGAAAATCTTTTAACACCTATGCATCATTGAAATACAAAGTGTAACATATAATCTTAATTGAATATATTTCCTTTAACTTATTAAGTCAAATCAAACCATTTTATAATCAATATACCTAAGAAAAGAAAATTCATACAGCATATCATGAATTTAACATAGGCCAATGAATAAACCCACGATGTATACAAGTTAGTTTCACCATAACAACTGAATTTAAAACTTTCTAATATTATTCCTAATATAATTATTAGAAATGCATACACAACAATATCATAAAAATTAGGGAAATCAAACATGGTAATCTTGAGAAAAACAATATGTTCTGACAAAAACACATGTCCCGAGGACATTAAAGACCAAGTTCTACAGATAATAAGAACATAACATCTAAAAGGAACTTATAACAACAAAGTCCTAATATGCAGAAAAACTGAAATAGTGGTTAGGCATGAAAGCCTTGAAGTTTGTTATGCTAGATCTTGATTCTAATTCTTTCATCCTTTCCTCAAAGGTGGGTGGAGACCTCTTAAAGATTATATCTTGTCCTTCTTTATCTACTTTCTTCCTGGATGATCTTCTATTGAACACAACAGTAGATGTTTTGGTAGGCTTGGTAACAATTACCTTACCTTTCTTCTTTAGTGGCTCATCTTCCTTTGACTTTTCTTCATATTCTACATCTTCATCCTCTCATTTTCCTTCAGTCAATAGAATAGTGGAATTGGTTTTTAGTTTAGCACTTCTCTTCTTTCCCTTGTATACTACCTGAGAAAGTTTGATTTCTAGTTCTATTATAGCCTTTTCCTCAGTATAGGTGCCAAAGTAAGTAGCTTTATGATCAAAAATCTCATTTGTCAATGCCTCAATTATGTTCTTGGTCTCATCAATGTTCACCTCATAACCTAGAGGTTTTACCCATGCTATTCTTGGCCTAACTGCTTGAATGTATACTTTGTCACTATCAACCATGAAAGAAACACCATCTTTCTAATCTTCAACTAACTTCTTTGGAATCTTGAATCTATTATTCATCTTCTCTTCCAATACATCAAAGTAGTTATCTGTAATATCCCTATTCAAATCTAATTGAAACTTGCTATATTTTCTTTTAGAAATTTTGTCAAACACTTGTACAATAGAGGGATATAATACTGATTTTATTTTCAATTTGTTTTTAGAATAAAAAAGATGACTTCTAATATCATAGGATGATTGAAAAATGACTTCTCTTCTGCTTAGCCTACACTTAACATGAAATGGAACTCTTATTTTGTTTTTTTCTTTATGCAATATATGACATCTCTTCAATGCAAATTAACACTTATAGCTAGGTGACATTATGTCAAACAGTTGGCATGCAAACTAACATTATATTTCAAACTTCAAAATTGATATTTTGCTGATATAAAAATTCTAATATAAAATTAGGTTAGAATGCCTTCAACAATCTAACTAGACTTTCCATATAGAACTATGTAGATGTATTTTTAGATAATGCATAAACATAAAATCAAGGGAACATGAGATTGGTAGGTAGCTTTCAAACTGATCAAAACCTATCATGTAGTGTAGCGGTATTGTTCACAGTATTGTAGCAATACTATTCATGACCACTATAGTGATAACACTATTCACAATTCGTGTAGTGATGCCACTGTAGCAGATGGGTATAAATTTCCTAATATGCCTTTGAATTAGCTACTTAACTCCTTCCAAAGTGTAGATAAAATGAGGGCATCGAATGACCCTTAAATCTAAAGTGTATCTTCTTAATGAATTGTTGCAAAAGCTCAATAAGCTTCAATGAGATGACTAAAATATCACCTTCAGAAAATGCAACAATATTTGCTCACAATTTCACAGCCTCAAAGTTGCCAATCAAAGAGAATTATCACTCTCAATGTTTAAAATGTGCTACAAAAACTCTTGGCTCCATAAGTGCACAAGAAAATGTCAATATCAAATTTGGATGCCTTACAATGAGGCTATCTTCTCTATTTATTCTATTCCTTTCCCCCGTCTAGAAGAACATAAAATATTATTTTATTGTACTTTTCTAGAAGCTTCCTTCTTTCAAAAAATAATTAGTTGTGCTTCTAGAAGATTCTTTTTTCCATATAATATAATATATTTTTGTGACTTATGATTTAATATTTATTTTAGTCACTTTTTAATTAAATTAATTAAATATAAAGTCAGCTTTTAATTTTTAAATTATTTAATGACTATATAAGAAATTAATTTAATTATTTCACCTTATTTCTCCACTTAGCCTTCAAAGAATAAAAAGCTAAGAACTCTGTTGAGAGGCTAAAATGATGGGGACATTACAATCCACCCCTGTAGAAATTAGTTGTCCCCAAGTAATCTCAACTTTGGATGGTATAGAATCTCTTCACTTTCCCATGTAGTATCATCAATAGGTAGGTCCTTCCATTTAATCAAATATTCTCTAATGGGATGACTTCTCAACTACTTCTCTCTAAAATATAATATAGCCTCTGTTATCAAAATCAACTTACCCTCATCATCTAAGGATGGTAGAACCATAGAAGGAACCACATGATACCCCAATGCCTTCTTGAGGTGTGATACAAGGAAAATATTGTGCATTGCGCTGCCTACCAGCAACTCTAGCTCATAAGCCACCTCACCCACATACCTAATGACTCAAAAGGGTCCATAGTATCATGGCTTGTGCTTTCCAACACCACTCTTCTTGAAAGTAGATTGTCTACAAAGCTGCAACATCAAATACACCATGTCCCCAACCTCAAAAGAGAATTCCACTCTCTTCTGATCTACATACTAGTTTTTCTAGTTTTGTGCCTTCTAGATGTTTTCATGAAGAGCCCTCATGATATCCTAATTTTCTACTATCACTCATCAACAAATCAAGAAATCTAGGAGCCTCATAACCATAAAAGGCCATGAATGGTGTCATTTGAATAGAAAGATGCTAAGTGGTATTGTAGTAGTACTCATAGAGGTATATCCACTTAACCCACCCTTTTTGCTACTCAGCAATATAATTTCTAAGGCACCCTTCCACCCATTTGTTGATTATCTCCATCTATCCATCTATCTAAGGTTGGTAACTAATACTCGAAGAAATTTTGGTCCCACACAATCTAAAAAGCTCCTACTAGAAATTGCTCATAAACTGACTATCTCAATCACTAACAATGTTTTGTTGCAATCTATGCAATCTAAACACTTCACAGAAAACTAGTCCAACAACTTGTGTGACTGAATATGAAATAGTGACCAAAAAGAAATGTGCAAACTTGGTCAAGCGATCAACCACCACATATAAACAATCCTCACCTTGCACTTTTGGTAACCCTATGATGAAGTCCATGGATATAAATTGCCACTTCCTATCTGGAATTGGAAGTGGCTATAATAAACCAGCAGGATATGTATGGTCCTATTTGTTCTATTGAAAAACAACACACTCCCCAACATATCATAGAACATCTCAAAGCATTCCTGTGCCTCATGAGTCAAAACAAAAGCCCCTTTCTTGGTCAAATATATAAGTGGTGTTGCCTGGATAGAATACCCATTGACAAATCTATGATAGAATCCACATAAGCCTAAAAATCCTCTAAGTTGTGTCAGATTCATTAGAGTAGGCCACTCAACAATTGCCTTGACCTTATCCAGATCCATCCAAATTCCTTTTTCATTAATGACGTGAGCCAAATATAATAATTCTATCATGCCCAAGTCACATTTAGATTCCTTGGCATATAGAGATTCATTACCAAGAATACCCAAAACCATGTCAAGATGTGCAAGATGTTCTTCCCATGTCCTGCTATAAACCAAAATATCATCAAAGAAGACTACACAAATTGCCTCAACTATGAATGAAATACCCTATTCATAGTAGACTGGAATGTAGCAGGGGCATTGATTAGCCCAAATAGTATAACCAAAAACTCAAAATGTCCCCAATGGCAACAAAATGCTATGTTCTCAATATCTTCTTCGCTCACACAAATTTGGTGGTAACCCAATCTCAGATCAATTTTGAAGAAGCACTTGACACCATGAAATTCATCAATCAACTCATTAATCCTTGGGATGGGATCTCTATTCTTGATTGTTCTCTTATTAAGAATTCTATAATCAATACTCATCCTTAGAGTACCATCTTTCTTTTTAACCAACACTATTGATGAAGCAAAAGGTGACTTATTTGGTCTAATATGCCCCACAGCTAGCAACACCTTGATAGTTTTTTCTATCTCATCTTTGAGCTACTTAGGGTGCTTGTAGGGAGTGACTATCATGGGCTTAGCACCCTGCTCCAATTCAATTATGTGCTCTATCCCTCTATCTGGATGTCTACTAGGTGGAATCTCCCTAAAGAGCTTATCATGCTTAATCCTCAACTCTTGTATATTAGGAGGATAAATAGGTTTTTGCTGTTCTTCCTATGTTGGCTTCAAGACACAACTTGCTACACACTCAACCACGTCATGATGCAAGAGATGTTCCATTTCCCTGAAAGAAATAGTCTTGCAACTGGTATCTCTGAGTGCTTCCAGCACATGATTTTTTCCATCCACCTCAAATCTCATTTCCATCTCACGAAGGTTGAGGTTCAATATTCCTATGTCATCTAACCATGTCATTTTCAAAAAAAATATATGTGTCTCTCATGTTCACCACATAAAAATCTACCTCAAACTCCTAATTATTCAAGCACATGGGAAAATTTGAAATCATCTTGTCACACCTAAAAATGTAACCATCGGTGATCTTAACTCAAATTCCCTCAAACTCCTCAGTGTGTATACCATACCTCTCAACAAGCCTAGCATCAATGAAATTGTGTGTCACACCTGTATCAAGAAGGGTAATAATCTTTTGACTAGCAAGAACCCCTCACATCCTAAAAGATGCTTCTTGCTGAATACTTGTGAGACGAGCCTCTTTAAGCTTCACTTCTTCCTCTAATTCTCCATCATGTTCTAATTTTTTTGACTCTAAATCACTAATTTCAAATTGCTGATCTAAATCAAAAATTTTAATTAGTGCCCACATAGCACAATTTGACATCCCTAGTAGGTTAAAATGATAGACAGAAATAAAAACTACATGCAAATATAACCAATAACAAAAAAAATAATAGATCACACATAAATGAACACAAGGCAGCAAGATTTAACGTGGTTCACCCAATCCCTGGGCTATGTCCACCAAACAGAAGGTCTAGTCTTATTACAATCTAGTAATTACAACCTGATTACAATTTGTAATCCCTTACAACTCAATACCACCGTAAGAAGCAATTTCGCATCCCAACATAATACAATCACTAACTCTAAGCCCTTTTATAAAAATATTAAACTATTTTAGGGTTATAACATGTTGGCCTGAATCTACTAATTATCAAGTATGTACAGTACTTTCCTGATTAGTCACCATAATCTAACAATCTCCCACTTGGGGACTGATCAAGCCCCACACTAAACAATAATATATCTCCCACTTGGAGACTGATCCTGTAGCAATACCACTACCACATGGGGCTCCCACTGGATCAAACCAACCTAGACTCTACTATTCTTTTATTCATGTTTAATCTAAAAGACCAACCAAAGCTAAAGAGGAGTTCAGCTTCTCCCTTGTTACAACCTTTGTCAAGATATCTGTTGGATTTTCATTGGATTGTATCTTCTCCAGCATTAACTGTCCATCCTCCAAAACTGACCGAATGAAATGGTACTGCAACTGTATGTGTTTGGTCTTAGAATGCAGAGCTGAATTCTTTGCAAGATGAATGGCACTCTGACTATCTATGAACAAATAATTATCCTTCTGAGGATGTCCCAATTCTTCCTAGAAAAACTGAAGCCATATCATCTCCTTGGCTTCCTTTGTAGCAGCAACATACTCTTCCTCTGTAGTGGATAGAGCATGAATCTTCTATAACCTAGAAACCCAGCTCACGGCTACCCCACCAATGGTAAAGACATAACCTGTAGTACTTCGCCTAGTATCGATATCCCCTGCCAAATCTGAGTCAACATAGCCCTATAAATTAGTAGTAGAGCCCCTAAAGTGTAAAAACTTATTGGATGTTCCTCTCAAATATTTGAGAATCCACTTGACAGCATTCCAATGCCAAATCCTAGATGACTCATATACCTGCTAATGACTCCCACTACATGGGCTATATTTGGCCTAGTGGATACCATAGCATACATCAAGCTTCCTATACCTAAAGGATAGGGTACCTTGGACATCTTATCCTCCTCTTCCTATGTCTTAGAACACGTCTCCTTGGTCAATTTCAAATGACCAAGTAAAGGTGTGCTGGCAGCTTTAGCATTCTCCATAGAGAAACATTGCAACACCTTATCGACATAATCAGCCTAAGATAGCATCAATGGTCTATTCTTCCTATCTCTACAAATCTTCATACCAAGGATTTGTTTTACTACCCCCAAATCGTTCATAGAAAATGCATGTGCTAACTAGCATTTCAGCCCCTTAATATGATCCATGTTAGACCTAGCTACAAGCATATCATCAACATATAAACATAAAATAATGTAGCTATCATCATCCAACCTCAAAATAAACACAATAATCTGAATGACACCTATTATAGCCATGCTCATGCATAAACCTGTCAAATTTTAGATACCATTACTGAGGTGCTTGCTTCAAGCCATATAAACTTTTCTTCAATTTGCACACTAAGTTCTTCTTACCTTTGACGTCAAATCCCTATGGCTGAGCCATATATATTTATTCATCCAAATCACCATGAAGGAAGGCTATTTTAACATCCAGATGCTCTAAATGGAAATCTTCAGTAGCCACAAGACTTAAAATAGTATGAAAAGAAGTCATTTTAACAAGAGGAGAAAATATCTCATCAAAATCAATTCCCTTTTTCTGTGTAAGTCCTTTTACAACTAACCTAGCTTTAAATCTTTTCCTACCTCCTGCATCTTCTTTCAACCTGTAAACCCACTTATTCTATAAAGCCTTTTTACTTATAGGCAACTTGCACAAATCCCATATCTTATTCTTCAGCAAAGAGTCAATTTCATCTTTCATTGCAGACTCCCACTGAATCTTAGTATCCACTTGCACAGCTTCATCATAACTTTCATGTTCACTAGCATCAGTAAGTAAAATAGAATACAAAGAGGGAGAAAATATTTGTGGAGGTCTAATTTTCCTTGTTGACCATCTAACATTCACTAGTGTGTGTGGTATTTTTTGTTTCAATTATTGCACATCATGAGGAATGGCTGAAACATCAGCCTTTGGAGTATCATCCAACACTACATAATCATCTTCTTTCTTCTCATGTTGCTGCAATAGATCTTTGTACAACACTTTCTCATTGAATATGACATCCTGACTTCTAACAATTTTATGATTTTAAAAATCCCAAAGCCTATAACAAATTCATTAATGCCATATCCAACAAAGACACATTTCTTTGATTTAGCTTCTAGCTTGGTTCTATTTTTAGAGTCTATATGAGCAAAAGCTTCACAACCGAAGGTCTTGAGAAAAGAATAACTCACCTTCTTACCAGTCCATGCCTCCTCTGGAATACCACAACCCAAAGGAGTAGAGGGACCTCTATTAATCAAATATACTATAGTATTGACAGCCTCTACCCATATGTGTAAGGGCAACCCAAAATGCAACCTCATGCTCCTTGTGCACTCCATTATAGTCCTATTCATGCGTTCAACCACTCCATTTTCCTGTGGAGTCCTTGGAACAATTTTCTATCTATGAATACCATTAGTGGAGCAATAATCTTTAAATTTATGACTATAATACTCACCACCATTATCAGATCTGAGACATTTTAATTTCTTACTAGTCTCATTTTCAACTAAGCATTTCCATTTCTTAAAAGTTTGAAATACATTAGATTTTTGTCTAAGGAAATAAACCCATACTTTTCTACTTGTTTCATCAATAAATGTAACATAATAATGAGAGCCACCAAGGGAAGATACTTGAGTTGGTCCCCATACATCTGTATGCACAAGCTCTAATTTCTCCTTTTTGTTTTCCTTCCAAGTCTTTACAAAACTCACTCTCTTTTGTTTTCCATACACACAACTTTCACAGAAATCCATATTAACACATTTCAAACTAGGTAAAAATTTCTTTGAATGAAGTACTTTCATACCCTTCTCACTCATGTGCCCAAGTCGGTTGTTCCACAACACTGTATCAGAATCTACTGCAGCTATTTGTTCTCCCTGCTCAACTACAACAATTGTTCCTGAACATTCATTTTTCTTTGAAACAACCAAAGTAGAAGGAACAATATTACCTATACAAAGATATAAGGTGCCTACTTTCACACCTTTTGCTACTACAAGGGAACCTTTTGAAACCTTCCAATTTTTATCATTAAAAGTAACTACACAATCCTCATCACCGAGTTGCCCCGCTGAAATTAAATTCCTACTTATCCTTGGAACATGTCTTACCTCATGTAGTAGTCAATGATTCCCATTCTGCAACTTAATCTTAATTTTTTCCTTTCCAACAATTTGACAGGGTTCATTATCCACCAAATAACCAAGCCCAAAATCCCCTTGGACATAATCAATGAAATAACCTCTATGGAGTGTAGCATGAAATGAAGCACCCGAATCTAAAACCCATGAATCATCAACACTTTCTAAAGATAGAAGCAAAGCATCCTCTTCAGATTTTTTACCTACCACATTTGTCTCCTTGTCTCCATCTGATTTATCTCCTTCATTTTTCTTGCGATTCCAACAATCTTTCGTTTTATGACCTAGTTTCCCTCAATACCAACAGTCATTTGGTCCTCTTGATTGAGACCTCTTCCCCTTTGACTTTACTCTTTATTTTCCATAATTTCTAGAGTTATTTCCTCTCTCAGTTGTTCTACCCCTGCTTTGTACATTCAAAACACTTCCTGATGTAGATCCACCTGAGGATTTCCTACGAGTTTCCTCACTCAAAAAAACATTGATCACATCATCATATTTTAGGGTACTAGATCCAGGAATAGAATTACTCACCACCATTGCCAAGCCATTCCAGCTTTCAGGAAAAGAACAAAAAATCAAGAGAGCCCTAATTTATTCATTAAAATTTATACCCATAGAAGATAACTAACTAGTAATAGTATGAAACTCATTTAAATGATCTGCAATAGATCCACCTTCTGCCATTTTCATATTAAATAAATTCTTCATGAGAAATACCTTGTTTGAAGCAGAAGGATTTTCATATAGTGTCGCTAGGGTTTTCATCAACTCTTCTATCATCTTTTCTTTTGTAATATTAAATTCCACCAATGGTGCCAAGCATAACTAAATGCTTCCAAGTGCCTTTCTATCCAAAAGATCCCATTCAACATCTGACATAGATCCCTGATTCTTGGCTTTGCCTTCCCATGGCTTCCATAAATCCTTCTAATAAAGATAGTTTTCCATTTGCATCTTCCATTACTGGAAGTTCTTCCCTTTAAACCTGTCAACCCTCAGCTTACCCTCATCTACCATCGCTCCCACTCAACTATGAGACTCCCACTTAATCATGAGACTTTCCTACAGAGGATAAATGAAAGACAACCTCACTCTGATACCACTTGTTAGGATAAAACCATGGACAGAAATAAAAACTACATGCAAATATAACCAATAATAGAAAAAAAAATCACACAGAAATGAACACAAGGCACCAAGATTTAACGTGGTTCACCCAATCCCTAGGCTACGTCCACCAAATAGCAAGTTTGATCTTATTACAATCCAGTAATTACAATGTTATTACAATTTGTAATCCCTTACAGCTCAATACTACTACAAGAAGCAATTTCACATCACAACATAATACAATCCCTAACCCTAAGCCATTTTATAGAAATATTAAACCACTTTAGGGTTATAACATGTCGGCCCGAATCTATGAATGGCGAATCTACAAATCCCAATAAAATAGGGTCTAAATTTATTTATTTTTGGGGTGATGCCTCGAACCCCACTAATTATGAAGTATGTACAGTACTTTCTTGATCAATCACCATAATCTAACAATCCCCTTAAGATTCATAGGGCAATCATGGTTAATATCATATGGTCGCTTACAATAGAAGCATATTTTCCTCTTCCTTAAATCATTAAGAGTCTTACAATCAAATAAAAAAGTAGACTTACCATTATATTTTTCCTCCTTCTTAGGAAACTTCTTGTTGTCATGACTGGGAATTGCTCCCTTTGATGTGAACTTGCTGGTAGGGGCAGTGAACTCCATGCTTTGTGCCTTCTTCATTGCTTCCTGTAGTGAGGCAGGATTGAAAGCTTTCAATCAACCCTTCTATGGCTCCATCAATCCTTCCATGAATAAGATCACCAATCTTCTTTCATTGATGTTAGGAACCATGACCAATGATTGTTGGAAGTCATTCACATAAGCATCAAGGGAACCATGTTGTTTTAGTTGTGCCAATTCATGGAAACTCACCTTTCAATCAGCTTGTTGGTAAACTCCTCATATGTAGCGATGAGGTTGTGTCCAAGAGTGACTAACCCATGATACCACCACTCATGAGTAGCTCCTTCAAGATGTAGTGTGGAAAATCTTATGGCATCCTCTTCAGGCATTACTCTTAAAGAAATTATAATTATCAAGCTTTTGAACCCAAGACCTAGCTATGCATTTGTTACTTCCATCATAGTAACACATGGAAATCTTACCAAGTGTTTGTTAATAGTCATTTCTTGGAGAATAGTGATCATTCCTTCCTCCTCTCCTATTTCTTTGCTACATGGATTGATCAAATGTCCATATTTCTCTCATATCAAAAGGGAGAGTGGTATACTTCAAGTAGGCCTATCTAGCTTCATCTCCAAAAGAAACAACTAGATCAACATGCAATTGTTCTTCTCTTGGTTTAAAGGTGAGAAAAAGAGGCCTAGAGGCTAATCCTCTAGTATCTTCAATGTGATCTATAAACCTTTCTTCATTAACTCCACTATGTGCAACTATGTTTTGATTTTGAATGGCTTGCTGATCCATTTTTGCTAATAAGTGTGACACCATATCAAGCATGGTATGAAATTTCCTTTTAGCTCTTGCATCCCTATTTTCTTCTTGTGCCATATTTTGAACTATTTTTCTTGTATCTCTTTCTTTTAATACTTCTAAGAATATATCCCCTTCAACCTGAGGATTCTGATATTGTTGTCTCTGTTGTTCCCTATTATAACATTTGATTTCTCTCTGACTCATCTTCTATTTGACTAATCACAGGATGGCAGGATGAAAGCTCTGATACAAGTATAATATCCCTATCCAAATCTAATTGAAACTTAGTATATTTTCTTTTTAAAAAAATTTCAAACACTTGTAAAGCAGAGGGATATAAAACTGATTTTATTTTCAGTTTGTTTTTAGAATAAGAAAGATGACTTCTAATATCATAGGATGACTTAAAAATGACTTCTCTTCTACTTAGTCTACACCTAACATGAAATACAACTCTCTTTTTTTGTTTTTCTTTATGCAATATATGACATCTATTCAATCCAAATTAACACTTACAGCCAAGTGACATTATGTCAAACAGTTGGCATGCAAACTAACATTATATTTCAAACTTCAAAATTGATATTTTTCTGATATAAAAAATTTGATATAAAATCAAGTTACAATACCTTCAACAATCTAACTAGACTATCCATATGGAACTATGTTGATGTGTTTTCAGATAGTGCATAAACATAAAATGAAGGGAACTTGAGATTGGTAGGCAACTTTAAAACTAATCAGAAATGTTCATGCATTGTAGCAGTATTGTTCATAATATTGTAGTAATAATATTCATGACCACTATAGTGATAACACTATTCACAATTCCTATAGTGGTGGCACTATCGAAGATGGGTATAAACTTCCTAATATGCCATTGAATTAGCTGCTTAAATCCTTCCAAAGTGTAGATAAAATGAGGGCATCAAATGACCCTTAAATCTGAAGTGTATCTTCTTCATGAATTGCTGCAAAAACTCAATTAGCTTCAATGAGATAATTGAAATATCACCTCTAGCAAATGCAACAATATCAGCTGATAGTTTCATAGGCTTAGAGTTGCCAGTCAAAGAGAATTATAATTCTCAATGAGTGAAATGTCCTACAAAAAGTCTTGGCTCCACAAGTGTACAAGCAAATGTCAATGTCGAATCTAGATGCCCTACAA
Source organism: Cupressus sempervirens (assembly GCA_028749045.1). Classification (NCBI taxonomy): domain Eukaryota; kingdom Viridiplantae; phylum Streptophyta; class Pinopsida; order Cupressales; family Cupressaceae; genus Cupressus; species Cupressus sempervirens. The sequence continues at coordinate 201,467,665 of CM053785.1, forward strand.
TGAGGCTCTCTCCTCTATTTATTTTGTTCCTTCCCCCCTTCTAGAAGAACATAAAATATTATTTTATTGCACTTTTCAAGAAGCTTCCTCCTTTCCAACAATAATTATTTGTGCTTTTAGAAGATTCCCTTTTTGATATACTATAATATTATTTTACTGACTTATGATTTAATATTTATTTTAGTCACTTTTTAATTAAATTAATTAAGTATAAAGTCTCCTTTTAATTTTTATATTATTTAATGAGTTTATAAGAAATTAATTTAATTATTTCACCTTATTTCTCCACTTAGCCTTCAAAGAATAAAAGGCTAAGAACTCCATTGAGAGGATAAAAATATGGGGACATTACATTATCCATAATGGTTTCATAATTCTCTCCAATGTTAGTAATGTATTCATTAATTTGATAAAGAATGGGTACATCTTTTCTCCAAACTATTGTACCTTTTGATGGGAAGAACTTCTAAACATAGAAAAATAAACAAGTCATGAACTGAACTTACATGGATTGTTTTTGTAAGTTTTGATGCCCTCCATGTTCTTGTTGAACTAATTTAGCAGTAACTTAGCAAGGTCAAGTGACAAGTTATTCTTGACTACCTTGTATGCTAAATCAACTGCTTCACAAGATATACTGTTCAACCTACTCGAGCTATAGATTTTGTAAGCAATGATATGTATGCCAAACTTCAATTCCATGTTAGTAACACAACTTATCTTCATTCCCCATCCATCCCAATCGGTAATGGTTTTGTTCTCCAGTTCAACCTGACCTAGGGTTTTAGTCATTTTTTCCTTTTTCAACATGGGAGGGCTAGTGTAGTTATGAATATTGGTTTTTCCAACCACAATTGACCATTGTGCACATGAATAAGAATATATCTTATCTATTTTACTTGGAAATCCTATGGAATATGTAAAATGTGAGTTAAACCTTTTTTTTTCAAGATTTTGATGTTCATGTTTCAACACACCATCAACACATAATTCCTTCAATGATTCATCCATCTCTAGTATTCTAATATTTTGAATATCACATTTGAAGTGTGAATGAATATCATAAATTAATAGTACCTTTGGAGGAATTTGTGTTTGCACTCCATTTGGATCTTGGGTTTCTGCAATGACGAGAGTCAACCTAAAATCTGGTGCCTTCCATTCCACACCTCAAACCAACATTTTTGAACTTCTTTTTGTTTTTCTACTAGTGGATGCCATCTTTGCTTGGTAGGGTTTGAGAGAATACAAAAACTAACAATTCACTCAAATCATTTGAATGATCTCAAGATTTCTCTACACGGATAGCTCTTGAAAATTTGTAGTGAGAAATGACTTTGATTTACCTTTTTATCAAATTTCTTCTTTTGATTACCATAAATGCATGGTATGATTGTTTTCTCAAGTGAAAAACTACCATACACTTTACTTAGATTGAATACTCAGTAGTATTTTATGACTCGATAACCATACAAAATTTAGTTACTCCCAACCTTGCTTGATAGGGTTTGCATCCTGACCTCACTTGGTAAGAATGGTAGTGACTGCCATCTCTTACTTGGTGATCCCTTTACATCTTGAATGCTGATATGAATCTTTTATCCTGTCAACTAGAACTGATATTTGATGTCTTCTTTAGTATCCTAGTTCTAGTTCTCTTTTGAGAAATCAAGTGGAAATGGTGGAGTCACCCAATTCTTGAGTGACATCATCATTGCTTGGACTTGTATTTTTAGAAGATTTTGGAACCCATTGTTGTCTCATCTACTTTTTGATTTTATCATCTTTTTCCTTCTTTTCATCTTCAATTCTTTTGGTATTCATACAGTTCTTGGCAAGATGACCAAGTTTTGTACAAATGAAACATCTTTTGGTGGTATCTCTTTTCCTTGTGTGATGTTTCTCACAATTCATTCCAATGTGTCCAAATTCTCCATAGTAATGACATCTACACCAAGTGTTACAGTCCCAATGAAAGTATAGCTTTTATAATCTATTATACTGGATTCAATATCTCAATTTTGCATTATGATGCCTTGTGCCCATGCTTCTTCAATTTATGACATTTGCCTTCAATTTTTGGTTTTTTCTTTGCATTCATTTGCCCTATGACCATGTTGAATACAATTGTATCTTTTCCATCGAATTTTTCTTTCCCATTGATCCAACATTTATTTGATGTATGATGTATCTTACCATAATGACTGCAAGTAGGTTTTTGATTCTGCTGATCTCCTTGCTTGGACGATTCACCTTCTTTTATATATCCAATTCTTGCTTTCCCATTTTGTCTGTAATGGCTTTGCTCATTCAACCGATTCATGTCTACTTGAGATTTCATTATCCTTTCATTGATTTTCCTTTTAGTGTTTAGATCATTCCATAATCTTTCATTCTCTAATCTTAGATTCATGATTTCTTAATTTGTATTGGTGAGCTGATCAATGAAGTCTACTTGCTAAAGCGATTGCTGTTGAATTTCATTGTTCTTTCCATCTATCTCTTCTCTTATCTTATTTTTCTCTTCTATGACTTCACACAATATAATTGGCTAAATTTCTTTCTCTCTTCTTAATTTTGTTACTTCTTCTTAAAGAGTACTATTCTTTTCAAATAACTATTTGGTTGCAACTTCATTAGAATTTCTTGAATGTATTTCTTCAATTCTTTCTTCAATATAGAGTTGATCATTCATCTAGATTGCAATATATTTTCTTCTTTTTAGGGATTAGGAGAGTTTCTCTTTTGCTTTCTTGAGTTGTCCAATAGCCAATTCCAAATCTAGCTTCTCATTGTCAATAGCCTTGTCAAGTCTGAGTACCTCTATTTCCTTTGATCTTTGCTCAAATTGTTGAGCTTTTCTCTGAGAACCATAGAGCTCTAATTCTAATTGTTGAAAATATTATGATAGGATAAGTTATTGAGAGGGACAAGTTAATCAGTAACTTATAGAACTTAATCCTTAATTAGTAATTAATTCTTCATGTGTATTCTAATCTAATTGCATGCATGAGAAAATGAAAATATTAAAGCATGCATAACACTTTTGACACATAATTTGGTGACCCAAAAACCTTCCAAATAGAAAGTAAAAATGAGGTAGGGAGGATACCCACAAGCTTTAGTATTGCAGTATAAAGTTGGCCTGTTAAGGCTTACAATGATCACTTTTGATGATCTACCCTATTAGGAGCAATAAGGACTACTAGGTTCACCTTACAAAATGATTTACAAACATAAAATGAAGTATGCACTTGGTAAAGAGATTTACACAAGACTGTTAGGTCTACCTTGTTAAAGGATTTGATTGTTCCACCTATTAGGATGAAGTAGTGGCTGATATTTAATCTGCAACTTCATTTACTAAATTAGATTCCTTTGAGTGTGCAAACCACCTTACTGTGATGGATAAATCTGCATTGCTCCTTATACTATTGTAGCCTTTGTAATTCACTCTTCTACTTTTCTCTAATTACTTCCATGAAAGGTCATTTTTGGATGTGACACAATTAATTACATATATACCAATTCGATTTACAAATTACAAAGTCAGCCACAATATAAGTTTACACAAGAATCACAAAGTCGGTCAAAGTGTAGAAACTCAGGTTTTGAAGACTGACTCGGTGAGGTTCTAATACTCGACATCCACTATCAATGCTTGACATCATCATGCACTTAGTAGACATAGAAGCTTAGTCAATACTGATCACTTCCAAGTAGTTTTGAACTAAGTATGCACTGGTGACTTGGCAAATATTATGAAACTCAACATATAAATTGAATCACTTGATTCACACTACATAGTTCAGTTAATGCCATCACTACAAGCTCATTATAAACTAATTCACTTGGTTAACACTAAGTAGCTCAGTTAACACTAGACTTGCATCACATTAACTATGAACTCGGTATGCACTGCACAACTTGGTTTGCACTGGTAAACTCAACATACACTGTGATTCTTGATTTACACTGCTGATCATCACCATAATAGTAACTTCTTGTTGCAAAGTTAAAATTTATGCAAAGGACTCAATAGCAACTAAAATTCTTAGTTAACACTATTAACTATACAATATACTTAGTAGATACTTACAATCTTAATAAGTGTATATGTCACTAATAACAAACATGGCTATAATGTCAACAGATCTATCATTTCAAATTCCTTTTCCATTATTGATTTAAACATGTTAGTAGATAAATTTCCTGTGAAAATCAAATCATCAACATATAAGTTCAAACAATCAAAATCTTACCTTGTTCATTGATCTTGGTATATAATGCAAGTTAACTGGTGCTTTTGAATCCATTCTTCATCATGTACGAATCTATTTTTCTATACCAGGTTCTTTGAGCTTGCTTCAATCCATAGAGCACCTTTTTCAAATTATAAACTTTTTCTTCATGTCCTATTATTTCATATCCTAGTGGTTGCTGCACATAGACTTCTTCATCCAAATATCCATTCAAAAATGTTGATTTGATGTCCATTTGGTGAACCATCCATTTGTTTTGAGCTAGAATAGCCAATACTATTCTGACAGCATCAAGTCTTGTTGTAGGTGAAAATGTCTCATTATAGTCAACCCCATATTCTTGTGAAAATACTTTAGCAACTAACCTTGCCTTATTTTTGTCTACATCTCGATTAGCTTTAAACTTAGTCTTATAAACCCATTTTACACCAATGCAATCTTTTTTCTTAGGAAAATCAACTAATTCCCATGCATCATTTCTCTCAATCGATTATATTTCATCATTGATTGCATTAATCCAATATTCTTCCTTAGTTGCATCTTCAAAAGATATAGGATCTTGAGAAAATAAAGCAACATTTGATTGCAAATATATTTTACTTCCTTGATCATAAATCTCACTCAAGCCTCTAGTTTTCTTGCTTGTAATCCTTGATCTCAATTGTGCAAGTATAGGGTTTGAACAATTACTTACTTGTGAATTCAAAGATTCTCCATGTTCAACTTCATTTTCTAAGTGATCTCCTTGTGAACTTCATGGTGGAGTTCCTTCTTGGTCACTTGGTTGATCATCTTGATCTTCATGATCCTTTTTATCCTTTTCATCATATGGTATTTTTGCAACACTTGTAACATTTTTATCTATATTTCCATCCCAAGATTCATCCTCTTTAAATACAACATCCCTACTCACAATTACTTTTCTAGTGATAGAATTAAACAACCTATATGCCAGATCGCTCATCATAGCCAACAAAAATGTATTTCTCACTCTTATCATCTAACTTACTTCTAGTTTCTTTAGGAACATATGCATATGCAATACAACCAAATACTTTGAGATGAGAAATACTATGAATTTTACCACTCCACGCTTCTTGTGGAATCATGCCTCTCACAATCTTTGTTGGACTCGTATTCAAGATATAAACAACAAAAGAAACTTCCTCAGCCCCAAAATCATTAGGAAGATTCTTACCTTTCAACGTGCTCCTTGTCATCTCCATTATTGTCTTATTCTTTCTCTCTACAATACCATTTTGTTGTGGTGTGTAACTGCTAGTAAGTTGCTTTTTGATTCCATGATTCCTATAATAATTTAAAAACTCATTTTACTTATACTCTCCTCCTCTATTAGATCTCAATACCTTGATAGGTAAACCATTTTGTTTCTCAACAAAAGCCTTGAATTCTTTAAATTTTCCAAAAGATTTAGATTTGTATTTAAGAAAGTAAATCTGTGTCTTTCTACTAAAGTCATCAATTAATGGTAAGAAATAAATGGTCCACCCTAATGATGGCATTTTCATTGGAACAAATATATTTGAATGAACAATTTCTAAAGGTACCCTTGCTCTATATGACATCCCTTTTGGAAAACTCTCTCTATGATGTTTGGCCAAATTACAACTTTCATATGGACTTATTTATGCTTCAATTGGGGGTAAGCCTCTTACCATTTCCTTTCCTTGCAATAAAGATATTCCCTTGAAATTTAGATGTCTATACCTCAAGTGCCATATCCATGCCTGATCTTGACTTGTTGCCTTGAAACTTGCTACAATTTCATCAACCATATTGCTTTTCATCCGAAGTCAAAATATTCTATTATTTCTCATTTCTACCCTTGCAATCACCAAGTTACTAGGAGGCATATGAGATATAGTGCATATATTTTTCTCAAAAATGACTTTATAAAATTTTTGACTAAGTTGGCCCACACTTATAAGATTATGTTTCAAACCAAGTACAAAGTATACATCAGAAATAGGTTTCTTACCATGCTTTGTTATGACATCAATATTGTACCTTTTCCAGTTACTTCCATTATCTCATTATTTCCCAACTTCACTTCTAACTTAATTGATCTATCCAAGCTTTCCAAAAAATCTTTGTTTCTTGTCATATGATTGTTGGGTAAAAGAACAAACATATGTCACCCTTTTGTGAAGGAAAAGGCTAACAAAAGTATTACTGTTCACCTTCAATGACACAAAATTGCTATTATAATTTTGAATTTGAAAATGAAGTAAACTGATGAAATGTGTCAGAATGGATGAAGTTTAGGATTATAATTTTAAATAATTATTAGTTCCTTCTATGGTAGGATACTATAGCATTCATTCAATGCAACTTTTTAATTTGATTCTCCAATGAAAGCAATTTATTTTTCAAGAACTTTATGAAACTATATAGTTTTAATTTATATTAGTTTTTTCAAAATTCAAGATAAATTATTTATCTACAATCTCATTGACTAATGTATGCTACAGTAGTGTTTCACTTTTGATTTTTTGTTCACAAAAATAAAAAATCACTTTAAAATTATTCCACTATTGTGAAAATGACAAGTGACTTGACATTAAAATAGAAATAATAAATATGTACCAACCACCTCACAATATCTATGAATATCTTCAAAATCTTTAATAAGAGATGATATTCAAATAAATATATAGAACTTTCCCAATTTTTTAATTAAAACTATTTAAATTAAAATAAGTAATATGTACCAACCATCTATGAATATCTTCGAATACTTTAATAAGAGATGATATTCACTTAAATATATAGAACTTTCCAAAAAAAAATAATGAAAATCATCTACACTAAAATAATAAATATGTACCAACAACGTGACAATGTCTATGAATATTTTCAAATTCTTTAATAAGAAATGATATTTACCAAATGAATGCCTTTTATTTTCAAACCTTTTTTTATTATTTAAAGAATTTTTTAAAAAATAATAATAAATAAAAACTTCAAATCTATTAAATTAGTTTGCTTAGGAATATTTGCATAGATTCTTTAAAAATATTAGCAATTCCTTTAGGTTATTTATCTAATTTGTTTAGAATTTAATCAAGATCTAATTTTAATAATTTTATTAGATCTTGTCAAGATATTTTATAATTTAATGTAAAATTTAAGTTTAAATTAATAGAAAGAAAATAGATTTATGAACAATCATTTTACAAAAAATAAATTTGATTACATTTATACTTGCAATATAATATATTTATTTAAAAATAAAATTAGGATATACTTAAGCAAGTTTATAAAAAATATCAAATTTTTAATATAAATATATTATAAAAAGTAGTTATCTTTTTAATGTATTATAAAAATAACATTTACTCTAATTTATTTTAAATATTTAGTAGTAATTTTGTTTGTCATTTCATGACACCTAGAAAATCACTAAATACTCCCCTTTTCACTTTGGTTAAGCTACTCTCAATGTCATTTTTGGCATGGTAGACATGTAACACATGACATTTAATTTATCCACAATTTTTTTAAAATTTATTGCATTTATATATGTCTGTTAAATATACTATGAGAAAATGCATAATAAACATTGTACTATTGCAATTGCAAATAAAACAAAAATTTGAAAAGTCAAATTTTTAGTTTAAGTGTATACTTCGTACAATAATAACAATAGGTGACACTTTGACTATAAAATTTAAATCAATTTCTACATAGGTAGGAACTAGATGCTATGCATCCTTTTTTGGAATAAGAATTGATATAATATCCTAATTTTTATACATAAAGTTTTAGCTGTTGAAAATATTGAAAATTAGGGGTCTAGTTCCTACCACAAAAGTATATAGAAATAAACTTATTTAACTTTGATCTCAAACTATGTTATAGATAAAATACATAGCTAGAACATTCAAAAATAAAAATTGGCTTTAGACCTATATTTTATCTTTCATAAAGATTCAAATTTAAACTCACTTGAAATTGATACTTTTCATCTCCCACCACATATTTCAAAACAAATATATTCTAACTAGGATACAAATTATATATTCTAGAAGAGGACTATCTCCTCTAGAACACCATATAAATATAATTTTTTAATATGATTTAATATTTTTTCTTTTGTCAAAATCGACATCTTTTCGAGTGTTAAAATACATGCTTATAGATTTTTTTAATTACAATATACTATATCTAATTAAAACACTATAAAATCTATATGATAATTTTCTTGACCCTGAGCTCTATAAACTAGTGTTTATATGTTCAAAAAAATCATAAAAAATAATAAGTGTTATTGAAATGCCACTTTTCTAAAATAATTTTATTTTTTTAGTGATTGGATACAAACTAGTATAACACATGTATTTAATAGACATTTCCAATTGGAAAAGTGTGAAACCATATATAACTTAGCTAGAATGAATTTATCTAGATAATATGTTTGAACAAAATTAATTATTAAATAAAAATACTCAAATTCTATCATTCTGATAAGTTAGCCTGAAAGTTGACACAACTTTGTACTTTTACGTACTAGAACCACTATCTAGAAACCAAAAATTATTTGAACTCTCTTGGGTTACATTGCAAGTAATGAACAATCTCTCAGAACTACTCTTAGAAAAAATTTCGTTTTTCTTACTCATGTTAGCTTGTTTCTTTCTACATTCATTTGCAAAATTTCCTAACTTCTTGTAGTAATAACAATGAACATTTTTGTTTATCATACCTATGTGATGTGTCATTGTTATTGCATCCCCTTGAGTTGAAGTGTTAAATTCTCCTTCTTCCTTTTGAAAATTATATCTACCTCTTCCTCTTCCTCTACCTCTACCAAATGTCATTTGTGTTTTGAATGCATTTTCCAGTGAATTACCATTACACTTGTTCAACCTGTCTTCATGATTATACAAGGATCCAAATACCTCATCTATAGATAATGTTGTTATATCCTTAGATTCTTCAATTGCAACCATGATATTATCAAATTTAGGAGACAAACTTTTTAAAATCTTCTCTACAACCTTTTGATTAGTAAGCTCATCACCATTCATCCTTATTTGATTAACCACATTCATAGTACAATTTGAAAAGTGCTCTATAGAATTAGAATCCTTCATTTGTAAATTCTCAAAATCTCTTATGAATGCTTCAAATTTAACAATCTTTACCTTACTTGTACCTTGATATGTAGTCTGAAGAATTTTCCAGGCTTGCTTGGCTATAATAGCTGGCTTAATTTTTCCAAGAACAGAGTCATCCAATGCTTGTCTAATAATCTGTAAAGCTTTTTAATTCTTCTACCTATTCTCATCAAGCTTTTTCTTTTGATTAGAATTTGAAGTAGACTCATCTATAGGATCAACATAATCATTTAAGATTATATCTGATAACTCATAGGATTCAAATATAAGATTCATTCTAAAAGCTCAATCATCATAATTCTCTTGAGAAAATATTGGAATTAAAGGCTAAAATTTCCCTGAAGCCATGCCTAACAAAAACTCATAAAAATTACAAAAAATACCAAACCCTAAATAGCGCAACAAAATTCTTACAGATCTCACAATGAAATGATTTATATGATTTTTAATCTCCTTTTCTACTACAATCCTTCTTATGCACAGTCCTTCAAACTCCTACTTTAACCTTGCTCTGATACCAATTTGATAGATGGGCAGAGGCACAATAAAATGAAAACACAATACACAATGTGCTGAGGTACGATAAAAATATCTACAAATTTTTGAAAAATACTACATCCAACTCAAACTTCTAGAAAATACTTTAGATGACACAACCTAAATTTTGAAAGACTTAATGCAAGCTCAAGATGGACCTACTACAATCTATTGTGATAACAGATTTTCTATTGCACTTTCAAAGAACAATCTATTTCACAAAAGGATAAAGCACATTGACACAAGGTATCACTTCATTAGAGATCTCATTAATAATAGAAAAATTATTCTACAATATTTTAGATCAAAGGAACAACTTGTAGATATCTTCAACAAGGTTTTAGCATAGGAACAATTTGAGATTTTGAGGGAAGCATTGGGAATTATAAATATTCATGATGTAGATAGTAGAAATTAGGGGGGAGTGTTAGAAATATTAATTTATACTTATAATTATTATTTTTTCATTAGATGTTTCTAGATTATTAGGTTTAGGTTTAGGCTAAGTTGGCTATAGTATTTTCCAAAAATTTGTAGATATTTTGTCTTGTTAGCTAATGCTAGATTTCTTTAGAATATTGTACACTTTCCTATAAAAAGGTACTATTTATTCATTTGAAATCATAATGAATGGAATACAATATATTTTTATTGTGTCACAACACATTATGTTCTATTTTATTATTTTTCTTGTGCCTCTACCCATCTATCCGATCGTTATCAGAGTGAGTTGGACAAAATTGCTGGTTAGAGAGGAGGCGATGTTTTCGTGCTGCTAAAATATGAAGGATTCATTTGTGTTATAGAAAATATGATTTTTTTTAAGAAGACCACACATGAAGTTTTGAGTAGCTATGAGAAAAAGGAAAGAGGGAAAGTCGACAAGAAAGATCATGATTGAGAACAATAGAATCAAAGGAAAGAAGACTTTTCATGACAATAATTAAGGAACCAAAGTGCTTGTAAAGCATGAAAGAAAGGAAAGAGGAAAGAAAAAAAGGTATGGTCATTGAAGAAATTCTCCTATTTTCATTAAAAGAAAAAAAGGATATGACATGGAATCAAGTTTGATATTTATGTAGGGTTTGTTTCAAGTTGTTTGAAGATTTAATTATGGAAGTAAAAAGGCATTTAGAATTTTCTAGAAAAAGTAAGGTTTGTTAAATTGTTTATTTCAATGGGAAAAGTTGGTAGAGTTTAGAAAGAGAAGACAAATAAGTTAGAAGAAGAATTAGTGATGGTGAAGAAAGAAAATGTAGGATTATTGTGTGAAAAATATATTTTGCAAAAGGAATTGGAAAAAGTAATAAATGCAATGGGAGAAGAAAAGTCTAAATTGTTAAATGAAATTAGTGGCTACATAGAGGAAATTGAAGAGCTCAAAAATAGGTTAAAATTTGTGGAAGAAGTACATAATTGACAGGTGAAGGAAACATGCAAACTTAGAGAGAAAAATAAAGAATTAGAAGAAAAGTTAAATTTGTTTGATGAAGCTAAGAAAAAGAACAAAGTTTTAGAAGATGATGTGAAGAAATTGGAAGAGGGAAATAGTATATTAGAAAAGGAATTGTGTACTCTAGAAAAATAGAAAGAATGTTTGAATGTGAAACCATTTGTATATGATGTATCTTGTGGCACAAATGATTTGAGTGATTATGGGATTGAGAAATGTGATTTTGCTGAGAAATGAAGTGTAATGATGAACATGAAAATTGTATTGATAGAACTTCTAGCTATTATAATAATAATATTGGGTTGAAGATTATGGAAAGAATGGGTTTCAAAGGTAAAGGTCTAGGAAAGGATTAACAAGGATAAAGGAATCTGATTGACACTACAATCAAGCCAAAATATGTAGGTCTTGGATATGATGTAGACACTTGAAGGATGAATAAAGGTTCAAGAGAATTTATTGAAGGAATATAGATTGTGCAATGTTCACACTATAATAGGAAAGGGCATACAAATGATAGATGTTGGGATTTAAATCCCTGCAATATTTGTGGCTTGAAAAATCACTCTGATAATACATGTTAGAATAGAGATTGCAAAGAGGATTATATGGCAAGTTGTATAAAAATGCATTATGGATGGAGATGTGGATCAAGTTGGTAGAAAATTGCAGGAATGGTTAGAGGCATTTTCAAGTACAAATGTTCAAGTGTAAGGAAGACTACCATAGTAGTGGGAAATAGACTCGAGGAAGGCATCAAAGAAGGAAAAAAAAAAAATTATAGAGAAAAGTTATTTGCAGAACCCTATGACCATTTGTGATAGATGAAGCAATCAACGGTAGCTGAAAGAAGACATGAATTTGATCAAGTTTATTAGTGAATCATGTGACCAACATTTGTGATAGATGAGGAAAAATTATCAATAGATCTAGTGAAAAGAGGAAATCATTGGCAACCAATTACTTACAAAATGTTTGTTGAAATTAAAGGTCACAGCCTTTTAAGACACAATTCATGAAGACACTAAAAGATATGAAGCTTATTGAAAATTAGCTTTTGGCATGAGGCAGCAAAAAGGATTTTGATTTGTATGTAACAACATTTGAGGTTGAAATTAGGGGAGAGTGATGCAATGTAATTTCCACCCCAATAAAATGTAAAGGCATAATAGAGGATTCTAGAAATTATTGGATTACCAAATAGGGTTAGGTTCTAGAAGGCATTTACATTTAGATAATTCTAGAAAATTCTATTTGTTCTTATGTCAGTTAATTTAGATGTTTGTAGAAACAATCAAAGACCTCTATAAAAGAGGCACAATGTAATGTTTTTTGTATAAGGGATTAGGCAATGAAATTATTCTAATAATCTCTATAAATGCTTGTAGTGTGTATTGTGTATTTAATTATTATTGTGGATGCAATCCATCCACTCCTATCAATGCCAATATATTTATTCTATAGAAAATTTTCATGTTTAGGGAGATCATCTCTATAACTATTTCATTATCCACAACCAACAGAAACAAGACCCTTATTGTGGAAGGTTTTAAGTCGATATTTCTAAAATTGTAAGAACAATTTGTCTCTTGAAGTTTTAATATTCGACAGTTTATGCCCTTTTCTATTTCTCTAATGAAATTGCATTCATTTATCTTTCCTTGAAGAATATTTTAAAAGAAAAAAATAGTTGAATCTTTACTTTTCTATTAGTGACACATGTCGAGTAGCTTCTCTCAAATAAATTTCTAAGTTTCTTCTCTTTTATTACTCTTATTTGTATTCTATTATACATAAGATATGAAAATGTGTTTATATACACTCCATCATAGAAGGGATATATCCCTCTCAAATATAGAGAAAAAGTATTCATTCAATAATTATTTAGTTTTGTGGAAGTGGAAATTTGACAAAATAACCTAATACAAATAGAGATTTGAATTAGGTTTGATGATAAATTCATATATCATACATGCCACATTATGTTATCGAACTATGGAAAATATTCCTCTTCTCTTACTTTTTATTTTTAAATTTAATGGATCCCAAATTATGAGAAAAAACAAAATGTTGACTTTTGATATGCACTAGAGAAATCTACAAAAGATCCTATCAATTTACATGATTATTAGGATTATTCTTGCAAGCACTAGGCATTTTTGAATAATCATCATTATTAGCCTTAGAGAAATGATCTAGTTCAACTTTTTCCTTTAAGCCACAAAGATACATTTTATTCATATTGATCCATTTTAGACCTATTAATGATGATAAATATTGTTGAATTAGTAACATAGTTGCAAAAAATTAAATAATTTCTTATAGTTTCCATTATCTAGATACACCTCATTTTCTATTCTCTCATTTTTATTTGAGATTCAAAATAAATTTGTCTTCCATTTTCATGCTGTACATATGAATATTTCTCTTTCATTGATACACAAGAAGAAATTGTTTCATTATAGGGACATCAGTTTATTGTCTCAACTTTCTCTCTTTGACTAATTTAGTGTAGTAACTAATAACAACATTAACATTGAAAGAAGTCCTTCTATTGTCTAGTCACTTTCTTGTTCTTGATACTCTTCAATGTATTTTTAATAGTTATATGTTTTCTATTGTTTAAAATTATTATCCAATTTTATGTTTGAGTTTCTTAAAACATCTAATGTTAAACATACCTTTGTGATAGGAGCCTGGCAAATAAGTTTTAATTAGGATTCTTCCATCACACTCACAACAGAAAAACTCATGATATTTCATGCATTTTACCAATATTGGTATATCATATTTTCTAATACTTTTTCAAATTGATATAATTTATGTTGATCTTTGATTGGTTTTGACTAATGAGTGTCTATACACTTAAATCATTTACTTAGTTCATGTTGAATAAGTAGTACATGTCGAGCACAACATGTATATAATAGTGCATGTCGAGTCCAGAGTGAGTGTCGAGCCACTCATTTGTCGAGTCACTCATGTGCTAAGCAGACAATGTATGTCGAGTGATTCAAGTGTTGAGTAAATAGTGAATTTCGACAGATACAAATGTCGAGTTATAGTATAGAGATCAATATATGTTGCTCATCAATGACTTCAGATGTCGAGTGAGATAGTTTTGTCATAGTTATTTGTAACGACAGAAACAACTATGTAAACTATTTTTGACCTAACTTAAAGATTGAATTATGATATTTTAGAGATAAGGAAAAATATTAAGTCTGATTCCCAATGCATTACCTATTGCCAATAAGAAAAAAGGAATAATTTAGCAAAAAAATGGATGAATCATAGCCGATGATTTATTCTTAACCCTAAGTCACCTAAGTGTTCATAAGGAGGATAAACCCTAAAATTTAAAAAGGAATGTGGAAGGATTGAAAAGTGAAGTTTGCATGTGAAAATAGAGCATTCATGGTGGCTAAGGAGTTATGATCTAAGATTACATTGCAGAATTAGTTAAAGGAGAACAAAGGAAAAAAAAAGTATACAGTAGCAAGATATCTGATTAAGAGGGGTCAAGAGTACATTATTTTAGAGGTGGTCTATCATCAAGCAACCAAGTTCTAAACATAGGATCAATTCTAAGTCATTCTAGTAGGTGAATCAGTCAAATCTCTTAATAGAGTAGTCCTAATAGGTTGTATTGAAATCCTCTAACAAGGTGCTTACTTAATTGTGAGTTGAAGTCCTTTCACAAGGCACACTTCTAAGAGGGTTTTGAAATCCTCTAGTAGGGTGAGACCAACAGTCTTTGTAAGCCTTTAATAGGGAAAACCTTTCATATGGTAGATCATGTTTCATGATCAAACATTGTAACCTTCAATGGATAAACTTTATTACCCTAGTTTTACCTTCTCATTGGAGGGTTTTGGGGTAATCATTTCTATTTTCATATATGTGTGAATTTTTACTTGCTTACATGCTTTACATGTTATTTTAGTTTACTTAGTGAATGTATGAGATGGATATATGGTGAATGATTTTATAGGTCATAGTTTAAACTACTAATTCAAACCACACCCCTCCCCACCCCCCCCCCCCAACCCTCAAAAGTTTACCTTTCCTATTGTAATTCTAAAAATTTGTATTAAAGCCTTGTTCTCTAAAAGAGAAGCTTTGTAGCTTTGAGGAAAGATCATTGCAAATCGGTGAATTGAAATATAACTCATTCTACATCAACTAGATGAAGCAAGAGAACTAAAGAAATCTTTGAAGAGAAGGAAGGAAATTTCTATTGAGGAGAATGAAACATGATGCAAAGTGATGGACACTATTAAGCTATTTTCTAATGGAGACTCCAATGAATTTGATATAGTAGTTGTAGATCTAATGGAAAAGAACACAGCTCAAGCTGAAGAAATCAAAAATCTCAAGTTAGAGCAAGAATCACAAGCCATAATACTATGTGAGGTGATTGAAAAAAAGAAGAAAGCTATGGAAGATACAGCAGTAATTGAAGATGACAAAAGAGTTCTAGCCAAAAAACTAGAATAGAAATCATCAGAGCTATCCAAGATTTCCAACATGCAATTGGACACTTTGAGCCAAATGATGAATGCCAACTATGAATTGAATGTCAAGGACATTGAGATAACAACACTAAAATTGTAGAATGAGCAATTGAAGAGTAGCCTTAAAAGGGAAAAGGAATTTTTTGAAAGTTTAAACAAATTAAATGAAGCCATCAAATACTTTGAGCAATTACTAAGATCCCCTATATCCAATAATGACACATCTAGATTGGGATACACAAGTACTGAAGCAGGAGAGTCATCCAAAAGTGTAGAAGGGAACAACAAAGGTAAGAACTCCAAACCTACTTGTCATAATTATGGTAAGAATTGACATAATGCTAATGTGTGCAAGAGCAAGACTATAAATTAGAATGTTAAGCAGAAGAGCATGGTTCACTACCATAATTGAAACAAGAAAAGTCATCAGGTATATGAATGTAGAACCAAGGCCATGCACACACAAATATTTGAAAGTTATTGGTACAACTATAAAAGTATGGACATGGAGCTTTTGAGTGCAGTTCCAAACCCATGTGGTCATCAAATAGGTAAACAAAGATAAGGAACAATGGCAACTCTTATAACTAAGATTACAATACAATATATAATTGTCATTATTGTCAAGAATATGGACATGTTCTTGAGAATTGTATTAGAACACACTTTATAAGTGACTACAAAAGGTGGTTGAGTCAAACCACATGTTTCAGCTACTTGAAGACTAGTCACATTAGTTGATATTGTCCAATAAGGTCAAATGCACCAAGTTGTGAGTTAGACAAAGGAAAAGGTAAGGCAAATGTTGAAAATGTTAGAAATGAAATGAACAAGATATGGAATAAAAAAGATGATTGCAATACATCAAATGGACAAGGAATCACTTCACCCAATGGGTTAGGTGATCACACCTCATTAAACTAAGCAATCAAGAGGTATGTGGGACTGATATTTAAATGTTATATCATACATTAGTTACAAAGGACTTAATATTGAAAATATTACATAAGCATGAATAAACATGCAAGATTTTATTTGGAATCGAAGAAAAATCTTTAAGTTTTTAATGTTACTATCGAGCATGAAAAGTCTCCTATGTGTACCAAGTGGAATGATAGAAGATGTTGAGCTAATAGAATGGCTAGTTGATGTTAAGCTCATAATGGTAGCCTAATCAATGGAATTATAGTGGATGTTGAGTGAGCCTGAATTGGTTGATGCCAAGCTTATAGTTGTGTAAGCACTCAACATTAATTGCAAAATTTCAAAGGGTATTTGATCAATTTTCAACTCATTTTACATGATTTCAAAATTGAGAAAGATTAAGGAGAGAAAGAAGTGAAATAGAAATTCATCAAATGTGATTGTATAAGATTTGAGTAGTGATTCAATACCATTTTGTTAGATCTTGCAAGATATTTATCAAGTGTTGAGTTATGCAGTTTATATTCTCCAAAACCATAGTTTTGCATAATGGCATCTAGTTCAAAGGGTGTAGAGGGTATGGAGGTTTTGAATGTTCAACTAGTTAATAATGAGATTTAAGGAACCAATATTCAAAGCCATACTTGATATTTAATATAAACAAGACCCCTCTGGTGCATTCTCCATGATACCACCAAATGTTTTAATGGTGCAACATGTTAGGAAATGTTACAACTACAGAATTGGAAGTATTGGTGATATGGAGATTCGGAAAGCATATGAGAAATTTTGTGAGAATGGTGTATTAATGGAAGAATACAAAATTTTAGAAAAGAAAGGGTTAACTCATGCCCTAGATTTCTCGAATGTGTTGAAGACTGAATGGATAAGAATTGTATTAAGCAATATAAGAATTTTCCTTATGGAAAAATAACACCAAGATCAAGAAGCTCAAACACTAACACAATATGGACCAATAATGGATGATCAAAATTACAATAATAAGAATATCATATGTGTACATATATACTAGAACTGCCTATATATAAAGGTATCTAGAATGACTATGAGTTAGCAAAGTGGTAGGACTCACAAACTAAGCACATGTCCACCAAGAGTGAATTATCCTCCATTGAGCACAAAAGTTAGTGTGATGATGAGAGCATAAGAATACTGAGGTGTATCTCATAAAGAGATGTTGTACACACCATGTGCTTAATTAGAGTGTGAACAGTTGTGTTTCCTACATGACAACTTAGATCCTATGTTTTCAACAAGACAACTCATCTAAATATGTATACTTCTAGGTGTCTATATGATAACTAATAAAATAATGCATTTAACCTAAGTAAAATTAAGTAAAGTGTAATAATATACTAACACCCCCCCAAATGAAACTTAGGGGAATGCAATTAAGCTCACAAAAGCTATGATGAAAATGCATGATGGGTTCTATCTACTAGGTCATGTTAGGTACCCATGTATAAATGCAATTCTCTACAAACAATGCTATGCAATGAAATGCAATGCAATCTCTCTGAAAATGGAGAAAGAGTGAAAACCTCATGGGAAAAACCCTCCCCCAAAAAGAGAGATAAGTACAATAAAGAAGATGAGAGAGAAGAAGACCTTATGAAGGAAAAGATCCCTACCATAAGAAACAAGAGAGAAGTCAAGGGACTCCCCTTTTTGAAATATCTCGCACCTCAAAGAGATCTCACAAATGAAGATACTTGACCTCAGTGAAGTGTTTGGTGAAGATATCTACAACTTGCTCTATTGCAGGACAATACTGCAATGCAATGACTTTGCTGATGTATTAGCTCTCTGATGTAGTGTATATGAACCTCAATATGTTTGGTCTGCTAATGTTGAACTAGATATTTTGAGATCGCAATAGCACTCTAATTATGACAATGAATGACTGTGGTTTTAGGTGTGTCAAATCAAAATTCCTTCAAAATATGTTGTGACCAAATCAATTTAGTAGCCATAGTGATAGCTCCTTGATACTCAACCTTAGTTGAAGAAAAAGCAATAGTATTTTTCTTCTTAGTCTATCAAAAAATGGGCCTAGAACCAAGATGAAACATGTAACCTGAAGTAGACTTGTGAGAATTAAGATCCCATGCATAGTTTGAGTTTGTATAACCAACCAATTATAGTCTAGTACCTATTCTATAGTGTATCACATGTGTATGTGTACCTTTTATGCAGTACAAAATATAATTGGTGGCCTTCCAATGAAGCTCATGTGGCTCTTGCATGAAGGAAGAAACCATGCCAACTACAAAAGCTATGTCAGGGCATGTATGTGTCAAGCAAATGACACTCCCAACCAACTGTCTATATAATGTAGCATCAACAAGTGGAGTGGAACACTTTGCATCTAACTTAACATCTAAAAGAAAGGGAGTAGGTGTAGGCTTATAGTCACTCATGCAAAATCGAGCAAGTAGATCAAGAGCATACTTGGGTTGTGAAAGTGTGATCTAAGCTAAAGATTGTGTGATCTCAATACCAAGGAAATAATAAAATAAACCCAAGTCTATCATAGAAAATCTATCCTACAAAGAAGTCTTGACACTGGCAATGATGGATGAAGTACTTCATGTAATGATCATGTCATCTACATAAAGCACAAGTATCCAGTGTGAGTCATCCCTTTGATGAATGTAGACATTCAAATTTGAATGAGACTTTGTGAATCATGCTGAGACTAAAAGGGAATCCACCTTGGCATAGCAAGTCTGAGGAGCCTTCTTAAGGCCATAGATAGACTTGTTCAACTTGCAAACCAAAGCAGTATCCTAAATGAAGCCCTATGGCTGCTCTCTATAAATCTCTTCAAGAAGATCAGTAGTCAAGAATGCAATCTTCACATGTAATGCCCCACCAAGGGATCAAAAGAATTTTACTAAGTTTGCCAAACAATTTTTTTTTAAACATGAAAGATAAAACCATTCATAACATTTGCGAAAGCAATAGCAACAATTCAAATGAAAATAAATATAACATATATACATAATAGGCTACATTCTTTAAAGATCTCTTAACATTGTATCACATCTAAATTAACTATTCATATAACATACTATCCTTATGAAATAAAAATGATACATCCAATGTACTTAAATTTATATACAAGTGTCCTTTTGTAATTATAGTTTAGTTTAGCTCAATCATCCATTGTACATATCACAGGGTATGAAAAGCTTAAAAGAATAAACATCCAAGTAAATAAAGTACATCATCATCATCTAATATTAATCCATTATGCAATAACATAAATGAAACCACATATCATACATGATACATCATCACAAAAGATATAAAAATCCATCACAAAAAATAACCATATATCACAAACATAAATAACTAAGTGCATGGTTCCTCCCAATCGTAAATAGCATCATTAGATCATCGTGGATCCTAGCCATCCTTCCGTACATAACATTCTAAAGCACCGAAGAGATCATCGGTATTAACATAGTAGGAATGTCACTCCTAAAATATCCTACTAACATGCAAAGTGAAGCATAATAAATCATCAACTATCATATGCAAAGTGAAGCAAATCATCAATATAAGAAACATACCAGTAAATTCATCCATCATAAGGTATATTATCTATCATAATTCTCCAAGAACATAATGAAGAATAAATACCAACCAAGGATACTCCAGCCACGGTGTCTCGGATGGATCTCAAATGATAAGAGTGAAAATACACTACCACTCGACCGCGTGGAACCTAAGTGGTCCACTCCCACCGTGCTGAGGAGATAATCTCAAGTCCCAAATAGCATATCAATACACATAGCACAAATCTCTTTAAGTCCAGGAATCCTAAAAGTATACTAACTCAAAGGTTCTAACACACACAAAATCGACATCTAATTCCCAGAGGCACACAATGACATGTAGGAAACCTACTCTACAAGCGAGAAAGTGTCATTACAATTATCACATACAAGTTACCCTGGTAGTTAGCTAAACTCCATGGATCCATACTGATCTCATGCAGCCACTAGTATCCTCTCATACTGATGAGGCATACTACAGAATGGATGGTCACAACAATGCATTCTCACTACTCCCATCCTAGCTTGTACAAGCACTCAAGGCATGGGCGAGAACATGAAAACAATTATCATTTTAGGTTCATTTAATCCCTATTTAGTGTGTAAATGGTATCACTTATTAACCAAACTTACAATGAGTTACCCTGGCAGCCACTTAGGGCCTCGACCCCCATTGCAAGCCACTTTCTGACACTACAACTAGATTACCTACCCTAAGCTTATGGAATCATAAATCTCAAAATCATAAAAGATAATCCATAATAATATCATCAAATATGCATAAAAGCATCAAATATCCAAGATAAGAATCATCAAATCTCCATCATCATCTGAAAAAGCATCCATAGAAAATTATGACCACAACAGTTCTCTATTGGCAACTGAAGGCATCACTAGTAATCATAAGTATCAATTGTTTCTCAATAACCAAAATATATCTCAAGATAAATGGTTCTCAACAAGCAACCAAGAATATCTGAAAATCATACTGATCGAGGACTCCGAAATGGTTGAGTCAAACATGACATCATCAAGAAATAAATCCATATTTTAGTCCCATCATGGGGACTAGAAAATAATCCAAGGATAACTGATCGATGACTCAAAAAAGATTAGCTCAAGCATCTCAGATATATATATATATATCTCAGCTTCACACATGAAGGATGAAGAACAAATACAAACATTTCATAGAGCATATGATCACATAACCATGGTTGGGCTTATAAAGATCAAGACCAAATAAGATCAACATGCCATCACATCTCATAATCCTCAAGCCTCTGGTAACATCTTAGGACTAGTCAACACTAGTCAACCCAAAACCCAAAATAAGAAGTATATAAAATACACGATGCAAACACATGTTTTGGTTTACTAAATTCACATAGTTGAATAATGTGGAGGGGTTTCGGTGCAGGAGCATCCAGAGGTATAAGGGAAATCCTGTGTCACCCAAAAAAATGTACTTAGACTTAGTTTTTGTTTCATGTCTTTACATTTTTGGATACCGATTTGGCTCAAATAATGGTTCCAACACTCATAGTTCAACTATCAGTGCATTTGAAAATCCACAAAAAAAATAGGAGCATGTATTTGGGCCATCATTTTGGTAAACTAAAAGGTGTAAATTGGCTAGATGAATGTAATCATGATTTAGAACATTCCAAAAAAAGAATTAGGTCAATAAGCCCCACGATTTGAAAGTTATTGCAGTTTTTTGGGTTTTGAAGACCTCCTAAGAATGCTTCAAAGTCAGGTTTGGGGCATTAAATGACCTCAAAAAGGGCCAAAAAATGGGGGACAAGAAAAACTTGTCTATTAGGCTATAGAGCACTTCGAGAGCTTTTCGAAAATGTAAACGGTTCATCAATCAGAGCTACGATTCAAAAGTTATGCCTCCCAGAAGTTCGGTTACCGTTTCTGGATTCTTCTAGATTTGCACCGACTTCTAACGCAGCTTCCGGAACCTTCTATTTTGTCAGTGGATGCCTACTAGCACTTTCTAGAATTTACTCCTAGTCCTTAACCCTTCGGGGTCTATTTAAGGAGATTTCTGGCATTGTAAAAGGAAGTTCGGAGTGGAGTTTGAGAGGAGGTACCATAAGGAGAAATTATCTCCAGATTTATGCTATTGTAAGCCCTTAGGGCATGTTTTGAAGTTTATTTTCATGTACTAGTTGTACTAGCTTATTTTCTCAGTTAATATAATTTCCCTTTTCTATTTTTTCCATTTTATTCTTGGGTTGTGTCCCCATCAAGTGGTATCAGAGCGAGTTTTCCTGAGTGTGTAGACAGAGCGCCGACTGTGAGGCAGTTTGCACCAAGACTGTGTGGTTGTGGGTTCAAGTTAGAAGATGCCTCCACGAAGAGAGTGTGGTGGAAGGGCCAGAGCTATTGATCCTGAGGAGGTTAGAACCCTCCAGAGATAGGTACAAGCATTGCAAGAGGAGCTTCGTAGAGGAGCAAATGTTGCTGCAGGTGACAATAGTGAGGATGACAATGAAGAGGAAGTAATGGGACCAGAAGAGGAAGTTGACGGGGAAGTTCTGAATCCTATAGAGGAAAGGCTTTTTAGGGCCATTACTAAGTTTGGGAAAAGAACTACAATTGAAGTGGGTATATTTTCAGAAAATCTGAAACTAGATGAGTTGATCGATTGGATCAATGAACTGGAAGAATACTTTGAGTATGAGGATATAAGGGACCCAGATAGGGTTAAGTTTGCAAAGGCCAAACTGAAAGGCCATGCCAAAATCTGGTGGCAAGAGGTTCAACTGGAAAGACTTAGAAGAGGAAAGGAGAAGATCACAAGATGAGATCGCATGGTGGACAAATTGAAGAAGCAGTTCATTCCTGTTGACTACGAGCTTGATCTATTTAAGAAGATGCATGGGTTAAAGAAAGTAGGAAGATCAGTCCAAGAATATATAGAGGAGTTTTACCGACTCTTGATTAGAGCAGGGCATGCAGAAGCAAATAAGGAGAAGGTTGCTCGTTATATCAGTGGGTTGCGACCTAGCATCTAGGAGGAATTAAGTCTGGTAAGAATGATGAGCGTTGAAGAGGCATACCAGTTTGCCCTACGAGTTGAAGAGAAGTTGAATAAAAGGTTTGAAGGAAGACAAAGAGGGCACAGTCAAGGAGGAAGGGGAAGTGGTAGATCATCTGGAGGCCACAATGAAACCCAAAAGAAAAATGAAGATGTGGGTACTAGCAGAAACTAGAGGAATGAGGGTTTCAATTGCTCCCATGATCAAGACTTTGGAAATCAAAGAGGAAGAGGTAGAGGATGTGGACAAGGAAGAGGAGGCTTCAGTGGTACCTATTTCCATTGCAATGAATAAGGTCATCGTGCCTTTGAATGTCCTCAACGAAAAGGAAGGACAGATAGGAGAGCTGAGGGCCAAGCTAGGGTTGCTCATGTGGATGAGGATGCACAATCATCACATTCAGAGGATGTAGAAAGAGGAGAGACCTTGGTAAATGAAAGAGTCCTACTAAGTGGTGAGAATGAACCAGGACAACGAAGGATTTTTTTTCGTACCAGATGCAAGTGTGAGGATAGATGTTGTGACGTGATCATTGATGGCGGTAGCACTGATAACCTGGTATCAAAAGAGATGGTCTCTAAGCTAAAGCTCAAGAGGGAGAAACATCCCCAACCCTATTGGATTTCTTGGGTAAAAGATAATCATAAGGTCCTGGTAAGTGAACAATGTTTAGTAAAATTCAAAATTGGGAGTTACCATGATGAAGCTCTCTGTGATGTTATTTCGATGGATGTTTTCCATCTATTGTTGGGTAGACCATGGCAATTTGATAGACATGCAATACATGATGGACATGAAAACACATACTCTTTGACAAAGGATGGAGTTTGCCATAAATTGAAGCCCATGAAAAAGGAAGGTGAAAAGGTATGTAGCAGTGCTAGGATTTGTCTTGTTGATGGAAGGAAGTTTTTAGATGGCATGAAACATCAGCATATGTGCTATGTTTTGATTCCTAGGAAAGATAAAGAAGGTAGTAGTGAAATACCATTTGAAGTTTCAAGTTTACTAGGGAATTTGGAGATATTATCTCTGATAATGTTCCAGATGAATTGCCACCAGTAAGGAAAATCAGTCATCAGATAGATCTGATTCCAGGAGCTAGTTTTCCTAACAAGGCTACTCATAGGATGACTTCTACTGAAACAGAGGAGCTAAATAGACAGGTTCAGGAGTTGTTAAGGAAGGGCTTGATTTGAGAGAGCCTGAGTCCATGTGCAGTACCTATAGTACTTGCACCAAAGAAGGATGGAGAGTGGAGGATGTGTATAGATTCTCGAGCTATAAATAGGATAACCATCAAGTACCGATTTCCTTTACCAAGGATGGATGATCTTATGGACTGCTTGAGTGGAGCTCAGTACTTCACAAAGATAGATCTAAAGAGTCGCTATCATCAGATATGAATTCGAGAAGGAGATGAGTGGAAAACAGCCTTCAAGACCAAGGAGGGTCTTTATGAGTGGTTAGTCATGCCCTTTGGATTGACGAACACCCCAAGCACCTTCATGCGGCTCATGAATGAGGTACTTAAGAAGTTCTTGGGAAAATTTGTTATTGTCTATTTGGATGATATTTTAATTTTCAGCAAGACTTTGGAAGAACATTTACTGCATATTCGTAGTGTCCTTGAAAGACTAAGGGAAGAGAAACTGTTAATTAATCTAAAGAAGTGTGTCTTTGCAAAAAGGGAGTTAGTCTATTTGGGATTTGTTATATCACCTGAAGGTCTCAAAATGGATCCAGAGAAGGTAAAAGCCATCTTGGAATGGCCTACTCCAAGGTCTGCTACTGAGGTAAGATCATTTCATGGTCTGGTTAGTTTTTACAGGAAGTTTATTAAGAATTTCAGTGGCATATGTGCACCCCTAACTGATACAATAAGAGGGGATAGAAAAGAGTTCAAATGGACTGCAGCAACTGTGAGAAGTTTCTAATTACTGAAGAAGAAGGTGACTGAACAACCTATGTTGGCACTTCCAAATTTTAGAAAAGTATTCCAGGTGGATTGTGATGCTAGTGGTAGCACTATTGGGGCTATATTAAGCCAAGAAGGTAAGCCTATTGCATATTTTAGTGAAAAATTGAATGATGCAAAGAAGAAGTATTCTGTTTATGATCAAGAGTTCTATGCAATAGTTCAAGCCTTAAAGAAATAGAAGCATTATTTATTGCCAAAGGAATTTGTTTTGTATACTGATCATCAGGCATTATAGTACCTGAATAGCCAAGGTAAATTAAATCAGAGGCATATGAAGTGGGTAGAATTCTTGCAGAGTTATACATTTGTGTTGAAGCATAGAAGTGGAAAATCTAACAGGGTTGCAGATGCACTAAGTAGGAGACAGTTGTTGCTTACAACAATGCAGGTTGAAGTAGTTGGGTTTGATGAACTTAAAAATTTGTACCCCGAGGATCCTGATTTTGCTGAAGCATGGAAAGCTTGTAAAGACCCTGTTGCTATAGATAGAACCAAGTGGTTAGACTATTTGATTCAGGATGGCATGTTGTTCAAAGGTAGTTAATTGTGCATTCCAAGGAGTTCCATGAGGGAAAATCTGATTAAGGAGAAACACAGTGGAGGGATGGCAGGACATTTTGGTCGGGATAAGACCATTGCCATTCTTAGAGAACATTATTTTTGGCCTCAAATTACATAGGATGTGAAGAAGTTTGTACAGAGTTGCCAGGTTTGTCAAGTTGCCAAGGGGTTAGTCAAAATACTGGCCTATATCAGCCATTTCCTATTCCATCAAGGCCATGGGAGGACATAAGTATGGATTTTGTTCTTGGATTGCCAAGGACACAAAGGGGTAATGACTCAGTATTCATGGTAGTTGATAGGTTCTCCAAAATGGCACATTTCATTCCATGCCACAAAACTCATGATGTTGTCCATATTGTAGACTTGTTTTTCAAAGAGGTGGTAAGACTACATGGTCTTCCAAGGAGTATAGTTTCTGACAGGGATACTAAATTTGTGGGGTATTTCTGGAGGACATTGTGGAAGAAGTTGAGAACAGACTTGAAATTCAGTTCCACGCATCACCCATAGACTGATGGCCAAATAGAAGTGGTAAATAGAAGTCTGGGAAATTTGTTGAGATGTTTAGTTGGAGATAAGCCCAACGGATGGGATTTGATTCTACCACAGGAAGAGTTTTCTTATAATAACTCTGCAAATAGGAGTACTGGAAAATCACCATTTCAAATTGTATATGGGATTAGGTCAAGGACTGCACCAGAATTGAGGAAGATAGAACAAGGGGAGAGAACAAGTGTTGAAGCTGAGGAATTTGCTGAACACATCAAGTGTCTACATGAGGAGGTTCAAGCACACATTATCAAGATGAATCAAGAGTATAAAGTTAGGGCTGATCAAAGGAGAAGAAATAAGGAATTCCAAGTAGGGGATCTAGTCATGGTGTACTTACAAAAAGAAAGATTTCCAGTTGGTACTTACAACAAGCTGAAAATGAAGAAATTTGGCCCCTACAAAGTTTTGAAAAAACATAACTCAGGAAATGCATATGAGGTGGAGCTGCCAGATGGTATTCACATTTCTCCCATTTTCAACATTGTAGATTTAACAGAGTATCATGATGATGGTGCAAATGAGGAGCTGGTTTTAGAGCCATGTCTAATTCTTGCTTCTAAGAAAGAGGAGACAGAAGACATTCTAGATCATCGTGTGGGTAGGAGTACCAAAAATAGGCAGTATGAAGAGTATTTGGTCAAATGGAAAGGACGGCCGATCGAGGACTCAACTTGGATTTTAGCAGCTGAGGTTTCCCATGTGGGATTTCCTCTACCATCCATAAAGTGATAGGGTCACTTTTCAATCTACCCTGGGTGTCTGATGTAGGAGCATCCAAAGGTATAAGGGCAATCCTATGTCACCCAAAAAAATGTACTTAGACTTAGTTTCTATTTCATGTCTTTACATTTTTGGATACCCATTTGTCTCAAATAAAGGTTCCAACTCTCATAGTTCAACTATTAGTGCATTTGAAAATCTTGAAAAAAATAGGAGCATGTATTTGGGCCATCATTTCAGTAAACTAGAAGGTATGAATTGGCCAGATGAATGTAATCATGATTTAAAGCATTCCAAAAAAAGAATCAGGTCAATAGGCCCCGCAGTTTGAAAGTTATTGCAATTTTTTAGGTTTTGGAGACCTCCTAAGAATGCTTCAAAGTCAGGTTTGAGGCATTAAATGACCTCAAAAAGGGCTGAAAAATGAGAGACGAGCAAAGCTTGTCCATAAGGCTATAGAACACTTTAAGAGATTTCCGAAAATGTAAACGGTTTGTCAATCGGAGCTACGGTTCAAAAGTTATGCCTCCCGAAAGTTCGGTTACTGTTTCTGAATTCTTCTAAATTTGCACCGACTTCTAACGCAGCTTTCGGAACCTTCTATTTCGTCGGTGGATGCCTACTAGAACTTTCTAGAATGTACTCCTAGTCCTTAACCCTCCAAGGTCTATTTAAGGAGATTTCTAACATTGTAGAAGGTAGTTCGGAGTGGAGTTTGAGAGGAGGTACCATAAGGAGAAATTATCTCTAGATTTATGCTATTGTAAGCCCTTAGGGCATGTTTTGAAGTTTATTTTCCTGTACTGGTTGTACTAGCTTATTTTCTTAGTTAATATAATTTCCCTTTTCTGTTGTTTCCATTCTGTTCTTGGGTTGTGTCCCCATCAGGTTTTCAGTTTTTTATTTGGAAGTATACTTTCAAGTGTATAAAGTTATCATTTGACCTACAAATCAACCCATTTGTTCCCCGATAGCATTATTCTAAGAATAACTTAAGGATAATTATTCACTAAACTGATCATCATTGACCTTAATTAAATTGTCCTTTATATTTAACCATGATCCATATTCTAATTGATTGACTCTTCTTTAATGTTACTTCAACTTTTCAACATAATCAAGGATCATTATTCGTTTAGGTTATAAGAAAGCCAGTTACTAGTCTTCAAATAAGAAGATTATAACTTTATTAAAATGATCAATTAACATAGGTACACCATCCATGACCTATTACATTCTAATAGTTTTCAATTAGAAACTTAATTAAGTATTACTAAAGTTTGATTCTTTTATTTTAATCGTTATCATCATTGACAACCATATAATATCTAAAGTCATAATTCAAGTCATAAGACTTATAAACTTCGATATAGATAATCTACAATCTCATTAAAAGAATTATATCAATTAAATCTCTATTACATAACTTAATTATTAATTAAATCCAATTAACTCTAGTTAATTGATTTAATTAATAATTTCACAACAAAACCATCAACCCAATGAATATTAGTTGACTAATAACTAAAAGTCAACCATACACAAATGTTCATATTCATAGTTCAATAATAATAACTTGCTAATATTTAATGACAAACTATATGGGTATGTGCAGGATCATGGTGTGCTAAAAAGTGGCGATCTGAAAAATATGTAGTTATGAAATGCCTCAAAGAATTTCAAAATCTATTCCCACTTTTTTCCCACCCATCCTGATACTAAATAAAAATAATTAATACCTTTATAATTCCTACTATATCTTTCAATACCAACCTTATATGGTCATCTTTAAAACATCTCAAAAATGTGTTTTTGGCATGTTTTTATGTGTTTTTTACTTCAAGCATGTAGCTGACGACTTTTTTTAAACCAAAATTTGATGTAATGAAAAGGGTTTCTTAAGAATGTTCTTAGATTTTCATAAATTTAAGTTTTGTCAAATTACGAGTTCAGTAAGTAATTATTACTTATTTTCTAATGGAGTTAGCTACAAAGTGCTGATTAACATACTGGTTAAAAAATAGCTATAACTTTCAAACCGTATAAGATTTGTGAAATCCAAAAGATGTGTCACATTCTATGCTTTGACTTGTATAAGGAAAAAAAAAAAAAAAAACTTAATTTTTATTTTTTTTGAACTAGTTAAGGTGGTCAGACATGGGAGTTTTTTAATTCTGAAAATAGTATAGTAGAAAATTCATAATTAATTATTTATTTGGAATAAAAATTGCCAAAAATATGCGTCACATCCAGGCATGAGTCTACTTTTTATATCTAAAATTATATTTAAAAATATTATCATTTGATTATGATTAAGGTGGTCAAACATACACCTACTTTTTATTTTGCCCTGAAATTTTTGTAGTACTGCATTAAAATCCAAAATTTTGACCAATCAAATAATTTTTTCTCTAGATAAGGTCTTGTATTTTAGAAACTAGATTCAATTTCCTACAGATTATTTTCTTACAACTTTTTGATATAAAGTCCAGAACCACTTTAAAATTATGTGTCAAGTTGACATAACCCTGATTTGCTTGTTTTTCACTGCCACTTAAAGCCATAGTTTGGTACACCATGATCCTGCACATACCCATATTGGAAATCTTATTAATAAATCTATAATGACCACATTCATCATGTTTCAATTTTTATTCTAATAATAACAAGTTATAATAAATCTCTAATACCAAGTATTATTATTTCAAATAAGTTTTTCCTATGTACGTTGATTCAATTAATTAATACTCCTCCAAATTATTAACTAATTCAATTTGATTAATATCTTTTACAGTAATTCAATCATTAACTAATCTCCTCTAGATTAACTCTGATCGTATTAATCGATAACTATTTAAACTATTTATACTATTCTTTATTAATAGTTTGTTAGACTCAACAAATATTAATAAATAATAAACTCATCAAAACTATACATACTCGATCTATAGAATCCTTCCATAAACTCATTAGTTAATATTTGGCTAACTCTTAACTTCATTAAGGTATTCAAACGTATTAACCAATAACATAATAATTCAGTCTTAATCTAATATCATTCAGAGTTTCTAAATTTAAATCAACATAATATAAATTATCATCTTACAATTATTTAATCAATATTAAAATCAACCATTAGACTCCATTTTATAATTGTTCTAATAATATTTTGTCTATATAAACGTTGTTTGAAAGAGATCCATATCACAAACCAATAAGACTCATTGTAGATTTTAACATGAATAATCTCCAAATTCTTAACATTATCATCTTCATTAAACAACTCTAAAATTGTTTAATATATATTAAATAGTATTCAATATACATTATAAAAAGTCGACTATATAAATTATATTAAAATCTCTTTTCTTTTAATTTTCTCTCATCCATCTACTTAGATTGACTAATAATTAATTACACTTCTTCTAATATTAATTAATCTTAATTAAATTAGATTTAATTAGATTAGATAATAAATCATATAAAACTAATGCATATTAATAAGATTCTAATAAGGGAAGATTTTAATAATATCTTTAATTCATTCCATGCTTTGATATATTATTTTTGTGAAATTTAAGCATAAAGAACTCTTGCTTATGAGAAATGAAAACATATTTGTCCTTGAATAAAACAGTCTCAGTACGACGGCCATATCTCCCTAATGAACCGTTGGATCGGGTTGAAATTTAAATATGTTGGAGAGGGCCAAGTTGCGCCAATTCTGACTGGAAAGATTGAATAAATTTGATCTCGATAAAAAGTTATGAATGACTGAGTTCGGGTCTATCCAAGGGGCAGCGATAGGTCAATTTGTGATGAATTAAGAATTTTCTTTTTAAATAATTGTTCTCTAAATTTAACCATAAAAGGGTTTGTTCATATGCATCTAAAAATATAATTGATAGAAATATTACATCTAATCATTTGAATTTTCACCATAAAATTTTTATTTTAATTTCAAATCTTGTCTTTCTAATTTAATATAAATTCGAACCCAAATCCGATTAAAATCTAATTTTTTCTCATTTGGAATTAGGGTTTTTCTATTGTTTTCTTTTATTTAATTCCTTTTCTCCAATAATTCACATTTAATTAATTACAATCAAAATATCAAAGATCATGATATTTTATTAATTTTTTCAAATAAATAATTTATTAATTAAATCTATTTATTAAGACTTAATTAATGGAAAATTCACCATAGACCTCCAAGATAAAATATAAAAACCCATCATAGAAAAAATCATACAAAATAAATCTAAAGGGTTAAAAATCACGAAATATGTCATCCGACACATTCGGTGGGTATTCAACTCAGATACTTGTCCTAATTTTCCAATTAGGAAAAATGGCTCAAAGGGTTGGGATTTGGACTTGAGAATTTATCTCCCCTCTCTTATCATTGAGATAATATGATAGGGTACACTCATCCTGGCAATTCAGGGGAGTCGATACCCGGTACCTGCAACCTGCATAAAAACTATGCATGTACAAACACAATATATACTAAACTAAACCGACAATGGTAGGAAGTGGTGCATCGTGTAGATCTCGACTAGCAGGTGACTACAACTCCTTTGCTTAACCACATTAGACACGCTAGACAAAAGCAAACACACAAGGAAAACACGCACACCATATACATGCAAGTATGGGGTAAGTATCCATAAGAAAGCACATATGATAATAAAGCATCTTACTAATCATCATTAATAATTGAAAGCAATGTAATAATCATCATCAATAATTGTGAACACTAAAAATAATCATCATACATACATGAAATGTAGACTCTAAGTAATCTCATCACATAATAAACTGAATCCATAGCACAATATCTGATAATTTCAAAAGAATGCTGCTAACCAACAACATAAAACTAGTTCTAAAAGAGTTCAACAATGATAACAAAATGTGAACCAGGGGCAGGCACTACACACATCCATCTGATGAACAACCCAACCATGAGCTACAACAATAGCTAGTGTCAAATGAATAGGGTTCATCTTAGCTACGAGTGCAAAGGTCTTAGTATAGTCAATACTAGGGGCCTATGAGAAATCTTGTACAACAAGTCTAGCCTTATACTTATCCGCACTTCCATCTATTGCAAACTTGGTCCGATAGATCCACTTACATCGAACCAACTTTCTTCTCTTAGGAAGAGGAACTAAGTCCCAAGTGTTATTTTTCATTAAAGATTTATACTCTTCCTCCATGGCCTTATCCCATTTAGGAACACCTGATGCTTCCTTAAATGATGGTGGATTAGAAGCCATGGCAATATAAGCATGTGGAAATGATTTATGTTGTGATCTTGTCCTCCTAGTATCTAAAGGATTCACTACTAATAAACCTACTAAATCAGTTTGTTGTGCCCAATGAGGTCTAGTGGAAGAAGAAGATGGAATATCCTCAAGTATTTTTGGACCCTACGAAGGTGGTATTCTACGAGTCAAAGTTGAAGGAATATCATCTTCCAAGTCACTATCATCACTATCATCACTTTCCATGAAGGAGGAAGGAGGAGTTGAAGGAGCCAAACATGAACAAGTTTCTTCAAAGTGAACACTCCTCTCAAAGAAGATTTCTTGTGTCTCTGGATCCATGAGTTTGTATGCCTTAATATGGTTAGGATATCCAACAAATATACAAGGTTTTCTTTGAGATTCTAATGCTTTTTGTCATTGTGCAGGTATCCTTGCCCATGCTAGACAACGAAAACCTTTAAAGTTTTTTATACTTGGTATTCTTCCACACCAAGCCTCAAATGGTGTAATTCCATCTAAGGCCTTATGGGGACTTTTGTTTTGGATGTAATTGGCACAATTCATAGATTCTACCCAAAAAAATTGATCTAGAGACTTATGTCATAGCATACAAGTGGTCATCTCCTTAATGGTTCTATTCTTCTATTCAAAAACACCATTTTTGTGTGGAGTGTATGCAACTAAATGTTGAAAATCAATACCCTCATGAGTACAAAAGTCTATAAGCCTTGAGTTTACATATCCCCTTCCATTATCTGTTTGTAGAATTTTGATGGCTTTCCCTAATTGCTTCTCAACTTGAGCTTTGAAGGTGATAAAGTTATCAAACACTTCACTCTTATGAGAAAGAAAGAAGACCCAAGTGTAGCATGAAAATCCATCAATGAAGGTGAGAACATAGTGAGCCTTTCGAAATGATGGTACTGGAAATGGGCTAGCTACATCACTATGAACCAAGTCAAGAACAATGATAGCTCTCGGGTAAAAGCATAGATCTGTGTCACCGTTTGTGATACAAAAACCTATTTTGGTCAAATCTCATTTTTCTATCAAAACTCAATTTTTTTCAAAAACTAAAAATACCCTTTTATAGATCTCAGATTCAATATCATCAATACATAAATATTTGAGTGATTTGATTAGTTATAATATGTTATAATCTCAAAATATTATAAGTCGATATTTTAACATTTCAGAAGATGCTCCCTCAAAAAATAAAAAAAAATAGTAAATCATATTAAAAAATAAAAAAATTATATTTATCACTAGAGGAGAGAATCCTCTTCACAAATATGTAATTTTTTTTCAAGAAGGTATAGATTTGATATGGAAGTTTTGACGGGAGGAAAAAACTATTGGATTCTGACAAGGTCAAACTTGAGTACTCATAACAAAGAAAATATACATCAAAAATAATTATTTCTTTTTTTGTTCACTAGCTATACATGTCATCTATAAAATATTTTCAAATCAGAATAGAAAAAGATGATTTGCACATACTTGTTTGACAGGAACTACATCCTATATTTTTTATAGTTAAAAAAGGGACTTCAAAATAAAATAAAATGAATAAATTCTTAGTCAAAAAAATTATAAAAGTTATAGGCATAAAATTCATACAATTATACACATTTCATCAGTTTACATCATCTTCATATTTTAAACACAAATACCATTTTTTTGGTCATTAATGTTGAACTGTCACATTATGATATCACATTTCTTTATAAAAGGTGACACAGGTTTGTGCTTTTACCCTCTCCAAGACTTCCCCTTGTCAAATTTCTCTTTGAGATGCTTGCCTGCTTCATAGCCTATACATACACCCTCTGAATACTTGACTTGAGGTATACCTATGACCATATCCTTATTGCTATGTTGTTGAAGGTAGTGGTAATTGAGATGTCCAAATCTCTCATGCCATATTTTACTTTGTGAATTTGAGTGGGTCAACAAGGAAAGAGAAGTGGACTTAGGAACAAAATGAGAAACAAAATAAAGTCATATCTCATGATTAGCCTTTCCAATTTTCACCATAGGATCATCCTTGAGATTTTTCACCACAACTGAATCAAGAGGGAACTCCACTTTATTGCCACATCCAAAGTGAGTTATCTAGTAGATTGAAAGAAGATTGGTGCTAAGGTTGGAAACATGAAGAACATCCTCGAAGATACTATTGTCCAACTCAACATTCCCTTTTCCTTCAACTTCCACTTGTGTGTCATTTCCCACATAGATTTAGGGTACATGTGATGGTTTCAAAGAGGAAAAATTCTCCCTTGAAGCAGCCATATAATGTGTAGCTCCTAAATCAAGAACCCATTCCTTAGGATTTTTTGTACTTTCTACCAATGCTTATCCCTTACCTTTTGAAGTGGTTGAAGAGTCCTTATCCTTATAGGTATTTGGTACATCAATTTTATGTTTCCTCATTAATTTTAGCAACTCATCAATCTAATTATCCTTACACTCATGTTCATCATGACCATTCTTCTTACAATAGGCACAAGTTTTCTTCTCCATTTTGTTGAAGTTGTTCCCCTTCTTATTGTTTTTGGAAAAAGACTTTCCTTGTTGTGAAGAAGATTTTTGTGTGGAGGAAGATTGATGTGAGGAGGTAGAAGAAGATTGTTGTGTGTTATTTTGTGGCTTAGACTTCACTATTTTTGCTTCTTGTTGGAATTTTTACCACCTTGATTCCCTTAATTAGCTACCAAGGCTTTGGTCTTGGAAGACTTGAGAATTCCCATACTCACTAACTTTTCATGCTCTAATACCAACATTCTTGAAAATGACTCAAATGTAGGCTTAGTGAAGGCACTACCCATTGTTAATTTGTGAGTATTATAACTTAAAATAAAGGTTACATATTTGGGAGGAAGATGAGTCATCACATGTTTGATCAACTTTCCATCCTTGATGGGTTCACCACAATTCTTAGGTTGTGCCTTATACATGTCTACTTGGGTAAGATAATCTTTGATTGTGTCAAAATTCTTAGGACTCAATTTCAGAAGATTGTCATCAATGGTGTAGGCCATATCTTCATCTATTATCCCATACAATGCTTCAAGTTTATCCCAGACTTCTATTGGATTGTTATGGTTCCTAATGTTGATATTTGACAGGACTTGAGATATTGTTTAAGAAGGTTCCTAGGGCCATTTCTTATTTTGATGCATAATCTTCTTTACGAGATCATCAGCATCATCATTAGGTTTCTTTGCTACACCAGTTACATAACATAGTAAACCTTTTTCAACCGATGGTTCCTTTATCCTTTCTTTCCAAGTAGCATAATTATGTGGTGTTAACTTAGAAAAAGAACTCATAATGCAAATGAAAGAGCACAATATCAAGTAGACACAAGAACATAAGACACACCCCCCTTGTTCACTCAGTCAAAGACCCCTCCGCACCCCCCCCCCCCCCCCCAAAATGAATGCTTGTAGCACCTTATATGTAGTGCATTTACAATGGGCCACTTATCAAAAAGGACAAATGTGGACTTCTTATTTTTTTGTTTACAACATCCTCTTGGAGTTCAAATCTGGTACATAACAATGTAGTTTAGATATACAACAAATTTGAAGTTTAATCAAAGCAATACAATGTAAAAAAGGACCTATTTGTCAAAGTGATATTTCTATCCATACAAGCTTATAATTTTATTGCAAATCTAGAAAGTAGATGAAAAATTTTGCACTTTCAAAAAAAATGGAACTTGAATATGTGTCTAGATGAGCCCAAACTAAGCCTTTGAAGTTGCAAAAATTGGGATTTGTAATTTGTACAAAAATTTAGGAATATAAATCTCAAACATCCTACACCAATTTGTAGATCATGAAATTCTTCCCCAAAATATAAAAAAGAATATTAAAAAATTTTTTGAGAAAAGGAGTTTGTATGAGGGAGATATCACTGTTTAAAAATCACCTCTACAATTATTTTTCCTGAATTTCCTTTGTCGCACCTCCAAAAATCAATTATCTCTTGATTTCACCTTAGATTGATGGAGAAAAAGTCAATTTGGGGTTTTTTTTAACCTTCTGAATATGATGGTATTATCTAATTTGCACCAGCAAGCTCCAATCTTTTACTGCATAAAAAATCTCTCCTACTAGCCTAAAAGGCCAATTTTTCACAGAATTTCAGAAATAAAATGTAAATCCAAAAAGAAAAAATGTAGAGATGCAAAAATATTCAAATCTAAAAAATTAATTGCACAGATCTAAAGAGATCATACCAATTTTGCAAATCAGGCTTTTGGGTTCTGGTTTGCAAAAAAATTTGCCCTAGATTTGACTATGGCCTAGGGTAGAAAAATTTATAGTCAAGATTCACCAAATTGATCCTTCAGATGCAATGGTGAGGTCTGCTTTAGCTCTAGAAACTCTCAATAACTATAGATTCTTAGATCTAAATTGTGGTACTCTAAGAAGTGAAGCAAAAATGATCTCCAATGGCTATGTGAAGAGAAGCTCCCTTAGCTCTGATACCATGTAAGAATTTGTCTTGGGGAAAAATAATAGCAAGATCAAGAAGCTCAAACAATAGAACAATATGGACCAATAATGGATTATCAGAATAAGAATAATGAGAATATAATATAGATACATATAGACTAGAAGTTTCTATATATATAAAGGCATCTAGAATGACTAGGAGTTAACAAAGTGATAAGACTCACAACTAAGTACATGTTCACCATGAGTGGATTATCCTTTATTGAGCATAGAAGTTAGTGTGATATGTTAGAAATTCTTTAAAATAACTGAGAGGGGGGGTGAATCAGTTATTGAAGGTCCAAATGCCCTATTCAAATTTTTTAATCAAGTAAAGTGTGCCCATTTAACTATTTGTTCGTCCAAGCTTTAACTTTCCTATTCAGCAAGTTATTGTAAATCAACATGCAAGCATAACACATAAAAAGATCAACACATAACATAGTCAACACATAACATAGTGATTTACATGGAAACCTAATTTGGAAAAAACCACCAGTAACATGCTACTCAATTCTTACTCTTCTGAAGTGATGCCCTATGAAAGGCATGCCCTGTTAAAGGATACAATACACTGTTAAATGTGACCTAGTTAAAGGATTTAACCACCCTGTTAGAAGTGGGCATTGTTAGAGGACTTTATAACATTCACTTGGAATGTCACCCTGTTAAAGGATTTACAAATGGCTATTAGACCAACCTAAGCCCATAGGATTTTCTTCTACCCTAACTGATACAATTACTAGAGAATAACAATAAGGGTTTTGACCTAATTATAGCATACAAATCAACTTGCAGAATTTAGATCACCATTCGACTCATAAAATTTCCTAGCTTTTAGTCTATACAACTCTTGACAGCTTGTCCTCCTTTCAAGCTTTGTCTCCTTGAGTCTCCATGCTCAATGTACTAGTGCAATCCTTTCTTTCTGACCACTTGTCAAAGCAGAGTCTCTGTGCTCTATTCTTCCTTCTCCTAGATGCCTTCTCTTTGAAACTCTTCAACCACTTTGCAATTTGGCACACTAGTAGCTCTGTCTTCTTGGTCTATGACTCCTTAAATAAAAATCTAAAATTTTTTATCCTACTCAATTCTTCCCTCCTTTAATTTCAATTCATATGGATTAGCTAGGATTCATTGAATCTAACCCATAAAAACATCATGAAGAATCTTCTTGAATTTTTTCAAAAATGGTTTACATAGAATTCTGTGCCACTAGCTCATCATTCTTATCCTCCAACTGGTTCACAGAATTCAAAGTAACAACTTTTTCAGCTCAAATTCAATGAATCTTTGTTATTTCCAGTAATGCAGTAGCTCAACACTATTGAAATTTTGGTTATTGGCACATACTGTGTTACTCAATATCAACTATGTTTTACTGATGCTTGGCACCTAAAGTTTACTCAGAACCTATTAAGATTTTCTGATGCTCGGCACTTGAACTTCACTCAACACTTGAAGTTCACTCAACACCTACTAAGATTTTTCTTTTTCTCAGCTCCAACTGAAAATTTGCTCGACTTTAAACTAGGTTGCTTGACACCCACTAATGAACTTAATTTAAGCTCTGCAATCAACCTTGTTCTAACTTATACCTCTAATGTTTCTAAGTGTGACCATCCTCTATTTTTTTGAATATGTTATCAATACATCATTTAACCACTATCTTAGCTGATCCTTGTACTTCATTAGAAACCCATAACTCAACCTTTCCCTTAGGTACTCTTGTTACATCTTGTTGATCAAATCATCTTCATCAATCAACTAAGTGATAGTACTTGGATGTTATAAGCAATTGTCATTCCTCCAAATAGAAGGTTTGACATCAATGAAAAAAACAATGATTGAAAAACATTCTTTTAACAACAATCTCCCTCTTTTAATCAATCTTCTTCATTAATGATCTTTTCAATCAGGTTTCCAACATGATGATAAGAGGATAAGAATTTTGAGGGGTATCTCATAAAGAGATTTTTTAGACACCATGCGCTTAATTAGAGTGTGAACAACTATGTTGTCTACATGACAATTTAGATGATTATGCAAACTCCTGTGTTGTCAACAAGACAACTCATCTAACTATGAATACTTCTAGGTGTCTATATGATAACTAATAAAATAATGCATTTAACATAAGTAAACTTAAGTAAAGTGCAATAAGAATTAATTATTTACACTAACAAGTAGAATTCATGATAGTTCGCTATGGTTGGATAATGGACCTATCAAAATAACCAAGAGGATAATACATAGGGTTACAAGGTATCCAACCCTAGATTGGCCTAATACTCTTAGAAGTGATTCAAAAGAGGTTATTGAGAAGAATATAGGAGTCATGTGGAATAAGAGAGGAATCACAATTGAGACCATTACTGATCCATTGTTAGACTTTGTAGTAGGGGTAATTTCACATAAGTTTTATCAATCCAACAAATTGAACAGTGTGCCTTGTATTACAGTCAATGTTGGTTATAAGATTGTGAAGAAAGGTCACACATATGATCTTGTAGAGTTACAACTAAAACAATTGATTGAGAACCTAGGAGCAATAAGAAAGACAAAGAGTGCACAATGTAAATTTGCTTCTATTTTGATATGTATTTTCTTGTATGTTCAAAATACTTTTCCTACATTTGGCACAATT
Source organism: Cupressus sempervirens (assembly GCA_028749045.1). NCBI lineage: Eukaryota > Viridiplantae > Streptophyta > Pinopsida > Cupressales > Cupressaceae > Cupressus > Cupressus sempervirens. The sequence continues at coordinate 201,507,381 of CM053785.1, forward strand.
GCATGGAAAACAAATAGGTCAGTGGTAGTATAGATTAGTGAGTTCATTAAACAATTGGGTGAGAACTTTGAGCCAATTTTGACCAACTACTAAAAGGATTTTAAGCAATCAATGAAGAAAAGATTGAGAATTCCAGTATCACTAGTGGAAGAGCATTATGATGATGTTTTTTTACTAGTGGATGGTGATTATATTTTTGTCCAAGAAACAACACCAAGGGTAAGGTGGCTAAGGCCATTGGGATATGAAATAAATGTGGATGAGGCCTTTGCAACTATAATAGCTTTACTTGTAGAACATATTGATAAAGAGGCCAAAGCATTTGGAAATTATGAGATGGCCAAGTCCAAAATCACTATGGAACTAAAGACTACTTCTATTATAATGAAAAAGGAGAAGTTGGTGAAGAAATTATAAGCTAAATTTGGTGAAGGTGCCAAGCAGGAAGAAGATGAAGAAGAAGAGGATGAAGAGGAAGAAGAAACCAAAACCCAAGTACCACTTGAACTTACACAAGGAATGGGAGAAGATCAGCCAGAGGAGGAGACAAAAGTTGCTAAAGGTGCCAAGGAGAAGAACTCAAGGAAGCATCTACTCCCATTGATCAAAAGAAGAGGAAGGGTAAAGCCCAACTAGTGACAAGGGCCAAGAAGACCATCAAACCAAGCTAGCCCAAACTAGCTACACCTACTACAAGGGCTAGTGCATGTGTCACTGCACTAAGGGAAAAAGAGAAGACCAAACTAGTATATCAAGTAGGTGAAGTACATAAAATACCAAGGAGGAAATACATTGCACAAGCTGAATCAGATGAGGAAAGAATAGAATCAGATGACAATAGCCAATTCAAAGTGGTGAGTCACAACCCATCCTTAGATCTAGAAAACCTATGTGAAAATATTAAGAATAGTGCAAGTCTAACATAATTTTCTCATATTCATTTAGATAATCTTGTTAAAGTGGAGAAGAATCAAGTGAAAGAGGTTATATATTCCATGATGGAAAATTTTAAGAAAATCCCACTAGAAATTGCTAACGTTATGCCTAAAATTTTATATGAGACAGTTGAGCAAAAATGACACTATTGCTTGAGCTTGGAAGGAAAAATAAGAGTGACTTCACTTGCAAAAGTCATGCTTGAACTTAGTAAGGCACATATTGTTAAGCCTATGAAGAAATATGTAGTTAGGTTTGTATCCAAATATAGAGCCTTCAACATATTGTAAAATAATATTGAAGATGTTGTGAAGAAGTCCACACAGATGTGGAAGATCACTTATGGGCTTGCTATAGTGAAAGAAGGTGAACAAGAGCCAATAGAGGTAAAAGATGATGAGAAAGATGATAAAAATGATGATACTATTGAGGGAAGTATCAAAATGAATGTGGATAACTAGGCAATAGCTGAGGTAGAGTAGTAAGAAGAATGGGGTGTTCAAGACACACAATTGCCTGATGCTAGCCCTCATCAAAAACCAAGTGTAAACACTAAAAAAATTATAGTAAAGGATGTTTCTAATCTCAAAGCTTTGAAGATAAAACCCCTTATAAAGGAAAAATTGAAAAAGATACTTGATCAGTCTACACTATAGGCAAAATTGTGTGATAATCCTATATTGGTGAGTTTAGAAAAACTCTAAAAAATAGTGACTAAAACAAAAAGGGAAGAGGTGAATACACAATAACCACCTACCATCACCCCTCAAATCACCAATGTACAACATATGGATAAAGTACTAGAAGCTACATCTAAAATGGTTGATACAGTTGAGAAGGATATAGCGGAAACCCCAACCACTATAGAAACACATAGTGAAACAGGTTAGATAGACTTATCTACACCTCCAACAAAAGTATAAGGTACATCACAAGGCATTGTGGAAGTTAAGGACAAGCTTGAAGAGATTGCGTTGACATCAAAGACAAAGGAGCAAGTAGCCATTCAAGCACTGGTAACTTTACCAGAATCTAGCACTCCTTCTAGTCACACTTTAGAAGCTAAGCACAGATGAAACACCATTGTAAATCTCAGTGTTGAGTCCAAGATCATCAAAGATAGAATAATTAATACAATATGGAGATGTAAGCCTTAATGAAGAGATTGTATTGCCAAAGTATGACTTTGACACAATGATAATTGAGCAAATGGGCACACTCCAAGAAGCCATAGCTAGAAAGAAGTATTAGGAACTGCTCAGAAGGGAGCACACGCAGAAGAAAGCAATTTTGGATATTAAGGGCATCTTTTTAGATGCATTTAAGTTACCTACTCTAGATGAAACCAAGCCACTCATTGAACAACTGACATAGATAGTGGAAAAGGTTAGTGATGTAGACCTTGATACCAATGCTAAAATATTAGAATGTTCAAAAAATAAATTCCAAAGCAAAGTGAATGAGAAAATATCAGGTGATAGAACTCACACAAGTTGCATTGGCAACTAAAATAGAAAGTGTGAAGAAGGGACTTGAGAACATTTTATCACTGTACAGTAAATTGTCCAATCCAAAACTCTTCACAAAAGAGACAAGAAGTCGCATTTTGAGTTTGGAAAGTTAGATTAATGCATCAAGTGCAAAATTACCTATGACACCAACTCAAAGTGAGAGGCACTTCAGAACTTTTCTACAAACCCAGAGTCAGTTAGCGACATTATCAATAGATGAAGCCAATACAAGGGCAAAACAAATTAGCATCCAAACAACATTGACCACACTCATGGATATTTTACACAAGGAATTAGGCTACGCAAAAACTCTTATGAAGAAAGACCAAATCTTTCTACATTAGATGGCCTAGTCCACCTTTCTACTAAGTTGGCTATCCAAATTAATTCTTTGGATGTAGCATGTGAAAATTGGGATGCAACTCTCAAAATTAACCTAGATATCCATAAATATTTCTAGGAAAAACAAACAATCAATGTATAACCCATTCAAATAAGTGTCAAAAAGGGGGAGATATAGAATTTTGGGGAGATAAAGAGGAGATGGAGAAGAATGGGGGAGAGTAAGAAAAGGGACAAAGAAAAGATGAAATAAGCTAAAGGGGAGCAAGCAAAGAAGAAGACAAACTGTTAGATTATGGTGACTGATCAAGAAAGGTGCTATTTTATCAAATTCATAGATTTTCCATTCATACATTTAGGCTAACATGTTATAACCCTAAAGTAGTTTAATACTTGTATAAAAGGGCTTAGGGTTAGGGATTGTTATATGTTGTGATGTGAAATTTCTTCTTGTGGTAGTATTGAGCTATAAGGGATTACGGATTGTAATCAGGTTGTAATCACTGGATTGTAATAAGATTGGACTTACTGTTTGGTGGACATAGCCTAGGGATTGGGTGAACCACATTAAATCTTGGTGTCTTGTGTTCATTTCTATGTGATCTATTATTTTCTATTATTGGTCATATTTGCATGTAGTTTTTTTATTTTTGTCCATGGTTTTATCCTAACAAGTGGTATTAGAGTGAGGTTGTCTTTCAGTTATCCTCTACAAGAAAGTCTCATAGTTAAGTGGAAGTCTCACGGTTGAGTGGGGGCGATGGCAGATGAGGGTTGATAGGTTTAATTGGCAGAACTTTCAGTTATGGAGGATGCAAATGGAAGATTATTTTTATCAAAAGGATTTATGGAAGCTATTGGAAGGCAAAGCCAAGAATCAAGGATCTATGTCAGATGCTGAATGGGATCTTTTAGACAGAAAGACACTTGGAAGCATTCGATTATGCTTGGCACCATCAGTGGCATTTAATATTACAAAAGTGAAGATGACAGAAGAGTTGATAAAAACCCTAGTGACACTGTATGAAAAGCACTCTGCTTCAAACAAGGTATTTCTCATGAAGAATTTATTTAATATGAAAATGTTAGAAGGTGGATCTGTTGCAAATCATTTAAATGAGTTTAATACTATTACTTGTTAGTTATCTGCTATGGGTATCAATTTTGATGAATAAATTAGGCCTCTCTTGATTTTGTGTTCCTTCCCTAAAAGTTGGAATGGCTTGGTAATGGTTGTGAGTAATTCTGTTCTTGGATCTAGTACCCTAAAATGTGAAGATGTGATCGGTGTTGTTTTGAGTGAGGAAACTCATAGGAAATCCTCAGGTGGATCTACATTAGGAAGTGCTTTGAATGCACAAAGCAGGGGCAAAATGACTAAAAGAGGCAGTAACTCTAGAAATTGTGGGAAATCAAGAGGAAAGTCAGAGGAGAAAAGGTCTCAATCAAGAGGACCGAACAATTGTTGGTACTGTGGGAAACTAGGTCATAAAAAGAAAGATTGCTAGAATCGAAAGAAAAATGAAAGAGATAAATTAGATGGAGACAAGGAGGAAAATGTGGTAAGTAAAAAATTAGAAGAAGATGCTTTTCTTTTGTCTTTAGAAACTGTTGATGATTCGTGGGTTTTAGATTCTGGTGCTTCTTTTCATACTACACCTCATTGAGGTTATTTTATTGATTATGTCCAAGGGAATTTTGGGCTTATTTATTTGGGGGATAATAAACCTTGTCAGATTGTTGAAAAGGGAAAAATTAAGATTAAGTTGCAGAATGGGAATCATTGGCTACAACATGAGGTAAGACATGTTTCAAGGCTGTAGGAATTTAATTTCAGTGGGGCAACTTGGTGATGAGCGTTGTGTAGTTACTTTTAATGATAAAAATTGGAAAGTTTAAAAAGGTTCCCTTGTAGTAGCAAAATGTGTGAAAGTAGGCACCTTATATCTTTGTACAGGTCATATTGTTCCTTATACTTTGATTGTTTCAGAGAAAAATGAATGTTCAGGAACAATTGCTGCAAATGAGTAGGGAGAATAAATAGCTATTGTAGATTCTAATACAACATTGTGGCACAATAGAATTGGGCACATGAGTGAGAAAGGTATGAAAGTACTTCATTCAAAGAAAGTCTTACCAAGTCTGAAATGTCTTAATATGGATTTCTGTGAGAGTTGCGTATATGGAAAAAAAAAAAGAGAATGAGTTTTTTAAAGACTGGGAAGGAAAACAAAAAGGAGAAATTAGAGCTTGTGCATACAGATGTATGGGGACTAGCTTAGGTATCTTCCCATGGTGGATCTCATTATTATGTTACATTTATTGATGATACAACTAGAAAAGTATGGGTTTATTTCCTTAGACATAAATTTGATGTATTTCAAACTTTTACGAAATGGAAATGCTTGGTTGAAAATGAGACTGGTAAGAAATTAAAATGTCTCAGATTTGATAATGGTGGTGAGTATCGCAGTCATGAATTTGAAGATTATTGCTCTACTAATGGTATTAGTAGACAAAAAGTTGTTCCAAGGACTCCACAAGAAAATGGAGTGGCTGAACACATGAACATGACTATAATGGAGCACGCAAAGAGCATGAGGTTGCATGTTGGGTTTCCCTTACACATGTGGGTGGAGGCTATCAATACTACAATATATTTGATTAATAGAGCTCCCTCTACTCCTTTGGGCTGTGGTATTTCAGAGGAAGCATGGATCGGTAAGAAGGTGAGTTATTCTTTTCTCAAGACCTTCGGTTGTGAAGCTTTTGCTCATATAGACTCTGATAGAACCAATCTAGAAGCTAAATCAAAGAAATGTGTCTTTGTTAGATATGGCATTAATGAATTTGGTTATAGGCTTTGGGATTTTAAAAATCATAAAATTATAAAAAGCTGAGATGTCATATTCAATGAGAAAGTGTTGTACAAAGATCTGTTGTAGCAATATGAGAAGAAAGAAGATGCTTATGTAGTGCTGGCTGATACTCCAAAAGCTGATGTTCTAGCCATTCCTCATGATGTGCAACAACCACAACAACAAATACCACACACACTAGTGAATGTTAGATGGTTAATGGGTAAAAGCACAGATCTATGTCACTGTTTGTGATACCAAAACCTATTTTGGTCAAATCTCATTTCTCTATAAAAACTCAATTTTTTTCAAAAAATAAAAATACCCTTTTATAGATCTCAGATTCAATATCATCATTATATAAATTTTTGAGTGTTTTGATTAGTTATAATATGTTATAATCTCAAAGTATTATAAGTCAATATTTCAACATTTCAGAAGATGGTCCCTCAAAAAAGGAAAAAAAAATAGTAAATCATATCAAAAAAATAAAAAATTTATATTTATCGCTAGACGAGAGAATCCTCTTCATGAATATGTAATTTTTTTTCAAGAAGGTATAGATTTGATAGGAAAGTTTTGACGGGAGGAAAAAACTGTTGGATTCTAATAAGGTCAACTTGAGTGCTTATAACAAAGAAAATATACATCAAAAATAATTATTTCTTTGTTTTTGCACTAGCTATATGATGCAGAGCCACACCTTGGAAAACTCAGGAGGAATCAGTCACTCAACTAAGTTGCTTCAAAGGGCATCTACAACCTTCAAGATCACACACAATATATTATAACCACCCATTGTGATTTGAAACAACTATTCTTATCATTATTATTATTATGAAAACACAGCTAGAGATACCTTAGACTCAACTCATAAGACTCCTATAACCATCCACTAGATTCAAAACTTTGAAAATAAATCCCCCCAAAAATTTCTTCTTGCTGCCTCCGGATAGACCTACACTCAGACATGAATAACTTTCAAACCAAAAAATATTTACTCAATCCAACTGTTGAGATTTGGCATAGCTAGATTTCAAACAACATATAAAATTTTCAGAGAGATCCAACAGTTCAAGCCCGAGATATTGATCATGCATCAGAGTACATTTTTTTGCAAAACATTGCTTCTTGCTGTCTTTAGATAGGCATGTACTCAGACATGAATAACTCTTGAACCAGATCAAAACTCTTCAATCGCTCTGGTGAAGATGGGCATAATTAGGCCTATAATAACATATCCAAAGCTCATGAAAATCCAACAGTGCATTTGGGAGATATTACCCATGCACTGAGACTAATTTTCTACAAACATACCGAATCCGACCCAAAACTAAAACTTTTTGATCTTCTGCAAATTATCAACTTGTTTCCAATGAGAAGATAAGAAAAATCCATTCAAAACTCAGACCATCGAAAACTTGCACAAAGACAAAATAAAAAAACATTCCATATCTCTCCAAATTTGATTCCTCCGCTACATAGCTGACTGTCTCTCATTTTAAAACTGACTTTCTTTTCCTTATTAAAGGATGTGAAACATTTTCTTTCTATCTAGAAAAGAAAAACGTCTTCTATCCAAAAAAAAGATAAAAATCTGAAACATTCTTTTCCTACCAATATTAGACAGTCTAAATCAGGAATATTCCAAAACACTGCCTACTACCTATTATTGGATTCTGAAAATCATTAAACATTCCACCTACGAATTAAAACTATTCTAATTTAAGATCCACACACCTGGTCCTAGGTGGCTATATCTGGAGAGCTTATCAAACTGCTACTCTAGGTATGCCACCACATGTAGGACGTTATTACAAACTTCAAAAACTAAAAGCATTTAAAACATAACATTAAATTTTCTATTACATTTTCAACAATGTTGCCTCCTATAGCGTTTCTCTTCTCTGCCACTGCAGCACTATACATGTCATGTATAAGATATTTTCAAATCAGAACAAAAAAAGATGATTTGCATATACTTGTTTGATAGGAACTACACTCTATATCTTTTACAGTTAAAAAAGGGACTTCAAAATAAAATAAAATGAATAAATTCTTACTCAAAAAAATTATAAAAATTATAGGCATAAATTTCATCCAACTCTACACAGTTCATCAATTTACATCATCTTCATATTTTAAACACAAATACCATTTTTTTTGGTCACTAATGTTGAACTGTCACATTCTGATATCACGTTTCTTTATAAAAAGTGACACAGGTTTGTACTTTTACCCTAATGAGGCAAATTAGACCTCCATAAATATTTTCTCCCTCTTCGTATTCTATTTTACTTATTGATGCCAGTGAACCTGAAAGTTATGATGAAGTTGTGCAAGTGGATACTAAGATTCTATGGGAGTCTGCAATGAAAGATGAAATGGACTCTTTGCTAAAGAATAAGACATGGGATTTGTGCAAGTTTCCTACAGGTAAAAAGGCTTTACAGAATAAGTGGGTTTATAGGTTGAAAGAAGAGGAAGGAGGTAAGCAAAGATTTAAGGCTAGGTTAGTTGTAAAAGGATTCGCATAGAAAAAATGAATTGATTTTGATGAGATATTTTCTCTTGTTGTTAAAATGACTTCTATCCAAACTATTTTAAATCTTGTGGCTACTGAAGATTTGCATTTAGAGCAGCCGGATGTTAAAACAACCTTCCTTCATGGTGATTTGGATGAAGAAATATATATGGCTTAGCCACGGGGATTTGGGGTCAAAGGTAAGGATACCTTAGTGTGCAAATTGAAAAAAAATTTATATGGCTTGAAGCAAGCACCTCGGCAATGGTATCTAAAATTTGATAGGTTTATGCATGTGCATGGCTATAATAGGTGTCATTCAGATTATTGTGTTTATTTTAAGAGGTTGGATGATGATAGCTACATTATTTTATGTTTATATGTTGATGATATGCTTGTAGCTAGGTCTAACATGGATCATCTTAAGGGGTTGAAACACCAGTTAGCACATGCATTTTCTATGAAAGATTTGGGGGTAGAAAAATAAATCTTTGGTATGAAGATTTGCAGAAATAGGAAGAAAAGAACATTGACACTATCTCAAGCTAATTATGCTGAGAAGGTGTTGCAACGTTTCTCCATGGAGAATGCTAAAACTATTAGCACACCTTTAACTGGTCATTTGAAATTGACTATGGAGATGTGTCCTAAAACACAAGAAGAGGAGGATAAGATGTCCAAGGTACCCTATACTTCAACTATAGGAAGCTTGATGTATGGTATGGTATGCACTAGGCCAGATATTGCACATGTAGTAGGAGTCGTTAGCAGTTATATGAGTCATCAAAGATTTGAGCATTGGAATTCTGTCTAGTGGATTCTCAGATATTTGAGAGGAACATCCAATAAGTTTTTACACTTTGGGGGCTCTACTATTGATTTACAGGGCTATGTTGACTCAAATTTGGCATGGGATATTGATACCAAGCAGAGTACTACAGGTTATGTCTTTACTATTGGTGGGGTAGTTGTCAGCTAGGTTTCTAGGTTACGAAAGATTAATGCTTTATCCACTATAGAGGCAGAGTATGTTGCTACTATAGAGGTATCCAAGGATATGATATGGCTTCAGTTCTTCTTGGAAGAATTGGGACATCCTCAAAAGGATAATTATTTGTTCACAGATAGTCAGAGTGCCATTTATCTTGCCAAGAATTCAGCTCTACATTCTAAGACTAAACACATATAGTTGTGGTACCATTTCATTCGGTCAGTTTTGGAGGATGGATAGTTAAAGCTAAAAAAAATACATACAAATGACAATCTGGTAGATATGTTGACAAGGGTTGTAAAAAGGGAGAAGCTGAACTCCTCTTCAACTTTGATTGGTTTTCTAGATTGAACATGAATAAAAGAATAGTAGAGTCCAGGGTGGTTTGATCCAGTGGGAGCCCCATGTGGTAGTGGTATTGCTATAGGATTAGACTCCAAGTGGGAGATTGTTGTTTAGTGTGGAGCCTAATCAGTCCCCAAGTGGGAGATTGTTAGATTATGGTGACTGATCAGGAAAGTACTGTAAATACTCCATAATTAGTGGGGTTCAGGGCATCACCTCAAAAAAAAATTGGGCCCTATTTTATCAGGATTCATAGATTCACCATTTGTAGATTCAGGTCAACATGTTATAACCCTAAAGTTGTTTAATACTTGTATAAATTGGCTTAGGGTTAGGGACTATTATATGTTGTGATGTGAAATTGCTTCTTCTGGCAGTATTGAGCTATAAGGGATTACAGATTGTAATCAGGTTGTAATCATTTGATTGTAATAAGATTGGACTTGCTATTTGGTGGATGTAGCCTAGGGATTGGGTCAACCACATTAAATCTTGGTGTGTTGTGTTCATTTCTGTGTGAGAATGGGGGAGAGTAAGAAAAGGGACAAAGAAAAGATGAAATAAGTTAAAGGGAAGCAAGCAAAGAAGAAGACAAACAGCATGAAATCAAAGAGTATCAGTTGAGACATATCTACTCAATAGGAGTACAAAATTTTGGATATAGAATAGACCTATCAACTCAGGGGAAGTTATACAATTTTGAGATATAAGCTATTTAAATTTTTTGAAGCTTTGAAGTTTTACACATAAGCCAAATAAGAGATGTGTTATGCTCATAAGATTAAGGATGTCAATGCATGACCAAGTGTTTTTGAAACTCATGTCAAAGGGGGATATTGTTAATCTCATATTGGTTTTGACTAATGAGTGTATACACACTTAAATCATTTACTTAGTTCATGTTGAAAAAGTAGTACATGCCAAGAAAAACATGTATATAATAGTACATGCCAAGTCCACAGTGAGTACCAAGCCACTCATGTGCTAAGTCATGCAAGTGCCAAGCAAATAATGTATGTTGAGTGATTCAAGTGTCGAGTAAACAGTGAATGCCAAGTGATATAGATGTTAAGTCATAGTATAGAGATTAGTATATGTCGAGCATTAGAGACATTCGATGCCAAGTGAGATAGTTTTGTCATAGTTGTTTGTAATGGCACAAACAACTATGTAAACCTTTTTTGAGCTAACTTAAAGATTGAATTTTGATATTTTAGAGATAAGGATGAATCTTAAGTTGGATTCTCAATGCATTACATGCAGCCATTTATAAAAAGTTAAGGATTAAGAGGAAAAATGGATGAATCACAACTATTGATTCATATATAACCCTAAGTCACCTAAGTCTTCTTAAGGAGGATAAATCTTAAACTTTAAAAGGAATGTGGAAGGGGTGAAGAGTGATGTTTGCATGCACAAATAGAGAATTCATGGTGGCTAAGGAGTTATGATCTAATATTGCATTGTAGAATCAATTAAAGGAGAATAGAGGAAAAGAAAACTATACAATAGCAAGACACTTGATCAAGAGGGATCAATAGTATGCAGTGCCTACCCTCGTTCACATCTTTTCTAGACTCTTTGTTGCTATTATTATCAGACTTTGATGGATTAGTGGTATTGTTTTGAGAGTATCTGACATTATGTTATGGATTCAGTTGTTATATGATGAGATCATTTAGACTTTACATTTCATGTATGTATGATGATCATTATATTATTTTCAGTTATTGTTGATGATTAGTTCGATGGTTTATTATCTCATGTGTTTTATTATGGATACTTACCCCATACTTGCATGTGTATGGTGTGTGTGTTTTCTTATTGTATGGTGTTTCTGATGTGGTTAAGGAAGGGAGTCGTAGTCACCTGCTTAGTCAGAATCTACATGATGCACCACTTCCTACCATTGCCTGTTTAGCTTAGCACTATATATATTGTATGTACATGCATGGTTTTTCTGTAGGTTGCAGGTATCGAGTATCGACTTCCCTGAATTGCCAGGATGAGCGTACCCTATTATACTATCTCAATGATAAGAGAAGGGAGATAAATTCTCAAGTCCAAATCCCAAACCCTAAAACCATTTGTCCTAGTGAGTTAGGACAAGTATCAGAGTTGAGCACCCACTAAATGTGTCGGATGACATATTTCATGATTTTTAATCCTTTAGACTGATTTTGTATGAATTGTCCTATGATGGGTTTTCATATTTTTTCATGAAGGTCTATGGTGAATTTTCTGTTAATTAAGTCTTAACAAATAGATTTAATTAATAAATTAATTATTTGAGAAGATTAAATATCATGATTTTTGATATTTTGATTATAATTAATTCAAGGAGAATTAATTGAGAGAAAAGAATTAAATAAAAAGAAAATTAGAAAATTAAAATAAATAATAATTAGAAAATACTAATAAATTAATAAAAAAATAATAATAATAAAAGTTATTAAATTAAAAGTAATTGGAGTTATAAGCTTGCTTGAAAATTAATGTATTTCTCCATTTTTCATGTGTCAACAGCACGGGGGTTAGTGCATCAATTGAGCACATGGTGTCTACAACCCTAGGGCTTATATAAAAGGTTGGAAAAGGCCCATGCTTAGTTGGTGACACCTTCCAACTAGTTCTAGAAGCATTCTAGGGTTTTCCTGAGAGCTCTTTATATTCGGGCATTCCTTAGAAGCTTGGACATAGCGTGGATAGCGTGGATAGTGTGGATAGCATAGAGAACAATTGAAGCATTGGAGGATTCGAGAAATTCTAAAGAAGGGGAGCTTGCTCTGCGGGTTATCTGAGGAAGAATGAGTTAGCATCAGAATCCGGATAGATTCTTGTGATTTCACTTATGCTATTTCCGCATCTTGCTTTCCCCTGTCTTCTTCGTGTTTTCCATATGTCTTCATTATGCATTTTAAATTTGGGTAATTAAAATTTATTTGAGGATTGTATATGCTTAGATCTGAAAATGACACGGGCTAGGGTTGCAATTCATGGACAAACCCATTAGAAATAGTTATCAGAAAATTTTAAAATAAACAAGTTTCATAGAGAGATTCTGAAAATGAAAGCTTGTATTTATAAATTATCATTTTTATAAATATACTGTGATTCTGTATAGTATATATATATACATATATATATATACACATATACCTTATTATATATATATATATATACATACATATGTATATATATAATATATTCATATGAATTAAAATTCGAATACCTTACTGTGGATGGAAACATTTTAATAAACGTATTTCACAATTATAAAATCGCGCTGCGATTATTTGTTTTAAAAAAATATATTAATGCACATTTGGGTGGGGGCGGAATCGCACCCCGTACCTGTGCTCAGCATGATCGCACGGTACCTACTACACAGCATACCCACGACAGTAATAGTCACAGGGTACCTACGTTAGCAGGGTAGCCATGGCAGGTGTCACTTCGGTGACAGCCGACGGCTAAGGCAATTTGGCTTGTTAACAGAAATTTTTTTATTCAATTTTTATTGTTATATGATAAATTTCAAAATTGATATTCGATTTTTTATAAAATACGAAAATAAATATTATATATTATATATGTATGTATGTATATATTTAAATATAAATATATATATGTATATATGTAATATATAAATATGTTATTAAAAGATTTAAAATTGTTGATAAAAGATTTAAGAATTCATCTTTATAATGATGAATAGTTTTTTAATTTTATAGTTTAAACTATTAAGATTTAATTAATAGTTTAAGATTATAAGATATATAAAGTATATGGAAATTAAAGTTGGTGGAAACGTTATTTAAATATTGTAATTGGAAACTGAAGTTTAGAGGGAACTTTTGATCCATCCAAAAATAGTACATGGGAAAAACGTACAAAATGTTCTTTTTAATTCTTTCTCTAAACTAGGAAACATAAATTGAAATTTGGCATTTGAATTTAAATTTGAACACTTAGCAAAACCAAAACATGTGTTTACATTTTGTATTCCTTATGTTAATGCTTTGGGTTTTGGGTTGACTAGTGTTGACCAGTATAGGATGTCTACCAGAGGCTTGGGGGATTATGTGATTGTGATGTCATGATGATGTTTTATTTCTCAATCTTTATAAACCCAACCATGATTATGTGATGGAATGCTCTATGTATTGGTTGTGTTTACTAATTGTTAAAATTGAGAATCTTATGTTTGAGACCCTTGACTTAACCATTATTTTTGGTCATCGATCAGTTATCCTTGGTTATATTCTAGTCACCATGATGGGACTAATATGTGGATTTATTCTTGATGATGTCATGTTGTGACATGTATGACTCAACCATTTTGGAGTCTTCGATCAGTATGTTTTTGAGATATTCTTGGTTGCTTGTTGAGAACCAATCGATATGATGATCTATTTTGAGATATATTCTGGTTATTAAGAACCAATGGATACTTTGATTATCAGTGATACTTCAGTTGCCAATACAGAGCTGTTGTAGTCATGATTTTCTATGGATGTTGCTCATGGAGATTTGATGCTTTTATGCATATTCAATGATTTTGTCATGGATACTTGATGATTCTTATTGTGGATATTTGATGATTTTATGGATTTTCTTTATGATATGATACCATGAGCATTAGGGTAGGATATCTGCAAGTAGTGTCGGGAAGTGGCTTGCAATGGGGGCTGGGGCCCTAAGAGGCTGCCAGGGTAACTCATTGTAAGTTGGATTAATTAGTGATAACATTCACACTTAATACTAACTGAATGAACCTAAAAAGATAAGATTTTTGGTTCTCACCCATGCCTTGAGTGCTTGTATAGGCTAGGATGGGAGTAGAGAGAATGCATGGTTGCGACCTTGCATTCCATAGTATGCCTTGTTAGTATGAAAGGATACTAGTGGCCACAGGAGATCTGTATGGACCCGTGGAGTTTAGCTAACTGCCAGGGTAACTTGTACGAGATAAATGCGATGACACTTTCCCACTTGCATAGTAGGTTCCTACATGTCATTGTGTGCCTCTGGGAAGTAGATGTCTGTTTTGAGATCAGAACCTTTGAGTTAGTATACCTAGACTTTAGAGACTTGTGCTATGTGATTTTTGATAGCCTGTTTGGGACTTGATATTATCTCCTTAGCACGGTGGGAGTGGACCACTTAGGTACCACACGGTCGGGTGGTAGTGTATTTTCCACTCTTATCATTTGAGATTCATTGAGACATCGTGGTTGATGCGTCCTTCGTGATGGTGGATATGTATCCTTTCATTGATGATTACCATATGCTAGATGATGTTATCTTATGGTTATATTTGCATATTAGATTACTTTCTACATATGATGTTGTATTTATTAGGAGTGACATTCCTACTATGTTAATACCGATGATCTCTTTGTTGATTTGGGATGTTACGCACAGAGGGATGGCTAGGGCCCACGATGGTCTAATGATGCTATTAATGGTTGGGAGGAACCGTGCAATTAGTTTATTTTATTTGATCTTTATGATCGATGTAAATGACTTTTATGATGTTGTATCATGAGTATCATGTGATTATCTATACTTTGATGTATCATGGATTAGTACAGAATGATGTTCCTTATTCTACATATGTATATTCTTTTAAGCCTTCATACCCTGTGACATGTACAGTGGATGAAAGAGCAGTTGGATATGAAATAATTGAACATTGGACTTATCATTATTATTTCATGTGGATGTTGTACTAGATGGATTCATGTATGTAATCCAATTTTAAGGGATCTTAAAGAATGTAACCTGTTGTGCATATTATGTTTACTCTCTAGATGGACATTGCTATTGCTTCTGTTATTGTGGATAAGTTGTATGTGGTATTTACTTTCATGTAATTAAAAAAAAAAATGTTACCAAACTTAGTGAAATTCTAGGTTAATTCTTTGGATCCCTTGGCAAGGCATTACATTTGGTATCAGAGCTCGAGTTTCTACATTGGGAGCTCTGGGTAATTTGGAACAACTAGAACTTGAACTAATAAGTATATCTCTTCAAATTGAAACTAGGTGAACTGAAATTTTACTTAAACCTAAACATAGAACTGAACTTAGTCTATTGTAACATGTGTCTTTTGATTGTAAGAGTACTTTGTATTGTTGCAGGATGGTATCTGGGACTAGGTCTTCTGTTAGAGGCCATGGTAGGGACCATGGAAGAAGCCATGGTCATGGCAGAACCATTAGTTTCCATGAGTCTTCCCATGAGGGATCAGCTCGTATAGAGAGTAGGGAAGAGCACTCTAATAGGCAACAGGAAGAGAGCCGTAGAGAGGACCAAGCTGAGTCTGAAGAGGTTGGTCTGAGATAGTTGATGCAGACTATTCTAGAACGTCTACCTCCTGTTCAAGAATAGCCTAAAGTACATCAGATAGAACAAGAGCATAGACCTAGATCTAGAAGTCCTCGAAAGGATCGTCAGAGGTTCATTGTGTCCACTCAGATGAAGGATCTTTCAAGATCCAAGGTTAAGCCTTTCAATGGGAAAGGTTCTGGTTATGTGGCCAAGCAGTGGCTTATTTATCTTGATGAGATTTTTGCTATGCAGGACTTTGACAACAATGTTAAGGCAAGATTTGTGATCACCAATTTAGAGAATTTTGGGGCCACTTGGTGGACAATTGAGAAGAAGAAGCTAGTGATCGATATGAGCAGTGTCACTTGGGAACTATTTTTGGAGAGTTTCTGTGAACGATTCCTACCAGAGGAATGGAAATAGCAAAGGGCAGATGAATTTCATAATCTCAAGAAGTACACTATGTCAGTGATCGAGTATGACCGTAAGTTTTATGAGCTCATGTCTTTTTCAGGGTTCAGTGAAAATTCAGCTCAGTTGACACAACACTTTATTAGGGGTTTGAACAACAGTATTATTGGGGGTGTCAAAGTATTTGAGCCAAAAACCCTCAAGGATGTGGTACATCGAGCAATCCTTGTTGAGAAAAGCGTCAACCTTGGTCAAGGTGGTTTTGTAGGAGCGTCAGCAGCGTCAGGATCTAAAGGCAACATCAATTCAGGTGGTAACAAGAAGCCTTTCTTTTCTAAGGGAAAAAAGTTTCAGCAGTAGTCTCAGCAGACGCAACAATAGAAGGGATCAAACTCTCAAGCTCAAGGTGGTGGCAAAGGTTCTAACTTTAAGAACAACTGCAATACTCAACGCAATAAACAAAATCAGCCCAATCAGCCAGCTCAGAGTAGTCAGTCGTTTGTCAGTAGGAACAGCAGACAACAATCAAATGTACCACCTATGGGTAGAGGATCTAGCAGGAATACAAAATTTTTTTCATGTGGACAGATTGGTCGTTATGTAGCTCAGTGTCCACAATGAGCACCTCAATTTTTAGGACCTAGGCCTATAGCTTCAGAGCCTACAATTGGTGATGCAGGTAGAGCTCATAGAGTATTTGCAGCAGTTGATCACCGTCAGGCGGATCATCAGGGTACAGTGGTTGAGACCACAGGTGCTATTCGAGGTATATCTCTTTCAGTATTATTTGATTCAGGAGCTATAGATTCATTTATTTCACCATCTATAGTTTCTAAGTGTAAGTTGGATGCGGTGAAGCAAGATCATGGTTGGCAAGTGGAGCTAGCCTCAGGTACCAAGGTCTCCACGAACTCTATAGTTCATAAATGTGGGCTTAGCCTAGGAAGCTTTATATCCATAGTGGATCTTTGAGTCATACTCCTTGGTTCCTATGATGTGGTTTTAGGCATAGATTGGCTTGGAACTCATAAAGCCAGTATAGATTGTAGGAAGAAGATAATTATGTGCCAAGATGACCAAGGGAATGATGTGAAGATAGTTGGGATACCAAGGCCTATATCTCTGTGGATGATTTCTGCTATGCAAATGAAGCAAATTTTTCATAAGGGATGTCAAATATTTGTTGTTATGGTAAATGATCTTGATGAGGAATATCTTGTGAGGAAGACTTTAGATCACCCGATTTTGCAAGAGTACGCAGATGTTTTTCCAAGTGAGATTCCAAGCATGCCTCCAAAGAGGGATATCGACTTTAGCATTGATCTAGTTCCTGGAGTGGAGCCTATCTCTAAAGCTCCTTATCACATGACTACATAGGAACTGGGAGAGCTACGTCTTCAATTAGAGGAACTTCTGGCCAAAGGGAGCATTCGACCTAGTGTATCACCATGGGGAGCTCCAGTGCTCTTTATGAAGAAGAAAGACAGTTCCTTGCGCCTTTGTATTGACTACAGATAGTTGAACAAGGTGACTATTAAGAATAGGTATCCTTTGCCTAGGATTGATGACTTATTCGATCAAATCAAGGGGGCTACAGTTTTCTCCAAGATTGACCTTAAGTCAGGATACCACCAGCTTCGTATTAAGGAAGTAGACATTCACAAGACCACTTTTCGAACTCGCTATGGGTATTATGAGTTCATAGTGGTACCTTTCGGGTTGACTAATGCTCCATTAGTGTTCATGATTTTGATGAATGGTGTATTTCGATCATATATTGACAGGCTCATACTTGTGTTCCTTGATGATATATTGATATACTCTAAGAATCAGAAGGCGCATGAGGAACACCTACAGTTGGTATTGCAGTGTTTGAGATACAATCAGCTTTATGCTAATGCAGCTAAGTGTGAATTCTTCAAATCAAAGATTCCATATTTAGGGCATGTCATCTCAAGTGATGGTATTTCAATAGATCCTGCAAAGATTCAGGCGATAATAGATTGGCCGACACTGACTAACGTGTCAGAGATTCGTAGTTTCATGGGCCTAGCAGGATATTATCGCAGATTTGTCCAAAACTTCTCTAGGATAGCATATCCTATCACTTCTCTTCATAGGAAAGGAAAGAAGTTTGTGTGGACAGAGAAATGTGAGGAAGCGTTTCAGAAGCTCAAGGAGCTTTTGACTAGTGCATCAATTTTAGCAGTACTTGATCCAAAGGGAGATTTCATGGTGTGTACAGATGCTTCTCTTGAAGGGATTGGGGCAGTGTTGATGCAGAATGGATGGGTGATAGCATATGAATCAGGAAAGCTCAAGGATCATGAGTTAAATTATCCTACGTATGATCTTGAGTTAGTAGCAATAGTTCATGCTTTGACAAGATTGAGACATTTCTTGTTGGGGCATAGATTCGAGCTACACAACGATCATCGCAGTCTTTAGTATATTTTTACTCAGCCTAATTTGAATGCTCGCCAGAGACGATGGATGGAGTTTCTATGCGAGAATTATTTTGAGGTTAAGTACATACAAGGTAAGGAGAATGTAGTGGCAGATGCTTTAAGTCGCAGAAGACATGTGGTATCATCTATGACTCTTAGTGTCGATTTTAGGAGTCGGATTCTTCAGGCACTTCCTACAGATTCATGGTATCAGGAACTGTGTAGAGAGATAGACTCAGGAAGACCCTTGGAAGGAAAGTTTGCAGGCTACGTTCGAGAATCAGATGGTCTTTTGAGACATTTGGGGAGGATTTATGTGCCATTACTGGATGAACTTCGCACCTTGATTCTAGCAGAAGCCCATCGTATGCCATACTCAGCAGATCTAGGTGTCAAGAAGATGCATGCTGATTTGAAATGTTTGTTCTTTTGGTCCGGAATGAAGCGAGATATTGCTGATTTTGTGGCTAGGTGTCTTGAGTGTCAGAGAGTCAAGGCAGAACATCAGCACCTGGCTGGACTTTTGCAGCCAAATCCCATTCCTTCTTGGAAGTGGGATATCATTTCCATGGATTTCATTGTAGGATTACCTATGACCGTTCGTCATCATGATGCTATCATGGTCACCATTGATCGGTTGACTAAGGTGGCACATTTTTCACCTATCAGGTCTTCCTACACAGCAGCTTCTGTAGCTAATGTCTTCATGTGTGACATTGTGAGAATACATGGTATTCCTAGGAAGATCATTTCTGACAGGGATCCTATATTCACATCTGCATTCTGGACATCGTTGCAGCATGAGCTTGCAGCGCAATTAAACTTCAGTTGGGTATATCATCCAAAGACTGATGGTCAGATAGAGAGGGTGAATCAAGTTTTGGAGGATATGTTATGAATGTATGTGATGGATAGGAAGACATATTGGGAGGACTATCTCTATCTAGTGGAGTTTTCTTATAACAATGGGTATCATAGTTGTATTGGCATGGCACCTTTTCAGGCATTATATGGTTGTCCTTGTCGTACACCCTTGAGTTGGGACAACCTTGAGGATCGCATTCTATTGGGTCCTGAGATGCTTCGTGATATGGAGCAACAGGTAGTGCGTATCCGCAAGCATTTGACTACGGAAAAGGATAGATACAAGAAGTATGCTGATGCTCATAGGACTGATAAGCAGTTTGCAGTGGGAGATAATGTTTTCTTGAGAGTGCGACCGCGAAAGAGTCCGATCCGTTATGGAAAGGGTTCTAAGCTAGCACCTCGTTTTGTGGGACCATTCGAGATTTTGGAGAGGATTGGCCCGGTTGCTTACCGCCTTGCTCTACTGCCAAGTGTAGCTCGCATTCATGATGTTTTCCATGTTTCAGTGCTTAGATAGTATATTCCTGATATTGTGCATGTCCTTGATTGGAATGCGTTGCAGGTAGAGGATGGGGAGCTGGCTTTAGAGCCAGTTCGTATTCTGGAGCAGTGGGAGATGACCCTCAGGGGTCGAACCATCAAGCAGGTAAGGGTCCAATGGGACCCTACTGATGATTCTTCAACTACTTGGGAGGATGCAGCTAGATTGAGGGAGTTATATCCCTACTTGTTTGTAGGCTTCCAAGAGTAAGCCTAATCCAAGGGGGGGTGGATGTAGTGCCGACCCTCGTTCACATCTTTTCTAGACTCTTTGTTGCTATTATTATTAGACTTTGATGGATTAGTGGTATTGTTTTGAGAGTATCTGACATTATGTTATGGATTCAGTTGTTATATGATGAGATCATTTAGACTTTACATTTCATGTATGTATGATGATCATTATATTGTTTTCAGTTATTGTTGATGATTAGTTAGATGGTTTATTATCTCATGTGTTTTATTATGGATACTTACCCCATACTTGCACGTGTATGGTGTGTGTGTTTTCTTATTGTATGGTGTTTCTGATGTGGTTAAGGAAGGGAGTCATAGTCACCTGCTTAGTCGGGATCTACACGATGCACCACTTCCTTCCATTGCCTGTTTAGCTTAGCACTATATATATTGTATGTACATGCATGGTTTTTTTGCAGGTTTCAGGTACCGGGTATCGACTTCCCTAAATTGCCAGGATGAGCATACCCTATTATACTATCTCAATGATAAGAGAAGGGAGATAAATTCTCAAGTCCAAATCCCAAACCCTAAAACCATTTGTCCTAGTGAGTTAGGACAAGTATCAAAGTTGAGCACCCACTGAATGTGTCAGATGACATATTTCGTGATTTTTAATCCTTTAGACTGATTTTGTATGAATTGTCCTATGATGGGTTTTCATATTTTGTCATGAAGGTCTATGGTGAATTTTCTGTTAATTAAGTCTTAACAAATTGATTTAATTAATAAATTAATTATTTGAGAAGATTAAATATCATGATTTTTGATATTTTGATTATAATTAATTCAAGGAGAATTAATTGAGAGAAAAGAATTAAATAAAAAGAAAATTAGAAAATTAAAATAAATAATAATTATAAAATACTAATAAATTAATAAACAAATAATAATAGTAAAAGTTATTAAATTAAAAGTAATTGGAGTTATAAGCTTGCTTGAAAATTAACGTATTTCTCCATTTTTCATGTGTCAATAGCACGGGGGTTAGTGCATCAATTGAGCACATGGTGTCTACAACCCTAGGGCTTATATAAAAGGTTGGAAAAGGCCCATGCTTAGTTGGTGACACCTTCCAACTAGTTCTAGAAGCATTCTAGGGTTTTCTTGAGAGCTCTTTATATTCAGGCATTCCTTAGAAGCTTGGACATAGCGTGCATAGCGTGGATAGCGTGGATAGTGTGGATAGCGTGGATAGCGTGGATAGTGTGGATAGCGTAGAGAACAATTGAAGCATTGGAGGATTCGGGAAATTCTAAAGAAGGGGAGCTTGCTCTATAGGTTATCTGAGGAAGAACGAGTTAGCATCAGAATTCGGATAGATTCTTGTGATTTCCCTTATGCTATTTCCGCATCTTGCTTTCCCTTGTCTTCTTCATGTTTTCCATATGTCTTCATTATGCATTTTCAATTTGGGTAATTAAAATTTATTTGAGGATTGTATATGCTTAGATCTGAAAATGACACGGGCTAGGGTTGCAATTCATGGACAAACCCATTAGCAATAGTTATCAGAAAATTTTAAAATAAACAAGTTTCATAGAGAGATTCTGAAAATGAAAGCTTGTATTTATAAATTATCATTTTTATAAATATACTGTGATTCTGTATAGTATATATATATATATACATATATATATATATACATATATATATATATATACATATATATATATATACATATATATATATATACACATATAACTTATTATATATATATATATATACATACATATGTATATATATAATATATTCATATGAATTAAAAGTCGGATACCTTACTATGGATGAAAACATTTTAATAAACGTATTTCGCAATTATAAAATCGCGCTGCGATTATTTGTTTTAAAAAAATATATTAATGCACATTTGGGTGGGGGCGGAATCGCACCCCGTACTCATACTCAGCATGGTCGCGCGGTACCTGCTACGCAGCGTACCCGCGACAGTAATAGTCACAGGGTACCTGTGTTAGCAGGGTACCCGCGGCAGGTGTCACTTTGGTGACAGCCGACGGCTAAGGCAATTCGGCTTGTTAAAAGAAATTTTGTTATTCGATTTTTATTGTTATATGATAAATTTTGAAATTGATATTCGATTTTTTATAAAATACGAAAATAAATATTATATATTATATATGTATGTATGTATATATATATATATATATATGTGTGTGTGTGTGTGTGTGTGTGTGTGTGTGTGTGTGTGTGTGTGTGTGTGTGTGTGTGTGTGTGTGTGTGTGTGTGTGTGTGTGTGTGTGTGTGTGTGTGTGTGTGTGTGTGTGTGTGTGTGTGTGTGTGTGTGTGTGTGTGTGTGTCTGTGTGTGTGTGTGTGTAATATATAAATATGTTATTAAAAGATTTAAAATTGTTGATAAAAGATTTAAGAATTCATCTTTATAATGATGAATAGTTTTGTAATTTTATAGTTTAAACTATTAAGATTTAATTAATAGTTTAAGATTATAAGATATATAAAGTATATGAAAATTAAAGTATATGGAAATCTTCTAGCAAGGTGCTTACTTAATTGTGAGTTGAAGTCCTTTAACAAGGCACACTTCTAACAGGGTGTTGAAATCCTATAACAAGGTGAGACCTAATAGTCTTTGTAAGCCTTTATTAGGACAAACCTTTCATAGGGTAGATCATGTTTAATGATCAAACATTGTAACCTTCATTTGATACACTCTATTACTAAAATATTGAAGATTTGAGTGTCATCCCCACCCGATTTTTACCTTCTCATTAGAGGGTTTTTGGGTAATCATATCTAGTGTCATATATGTGTTAATGTTTACTTGTTTACATGTTTTAGATGTACATGCTTTACATGGTATTTTAGTTTACTTAGTGAATCTATGAGATGGATGTGTTGTGAATGTATTTATGGGTCAAAGTTTAAACTACTAATTCACCTCCCCCCCCACTCCTCCAGAAGTTTGCCTTTCCTATTGTAATTTCCAACAATTTAAGGGATACAAAAATTATTTCAGCTTCTGTGAATTATTTTTGTCATTTATTTAACTAGTTATTCCCCCCTCTCTTCCCTCAAGAAATTACCTAGATATATCTTCCTATCAGTGTCACCATTGCACCTTATTGAGGTTGTTTATCATTCCTTGTTATAAATATACCATTGATTTCTATGTGCTAGATTTTCGAGGATCTACTACAAATGTATTAAGCACTGCCATTGTATTTGGTATGTATGTTCAAAATATAACATTGTCTTAGATTTATATTGAGAATAGACAAGAATCAACATGGCCCTTCATGGGACATGTATAATTTTTAATTAGATAATTAATATAATAATATATTTAATCATATATATACAACAGAAGCTAACAAACATCAGCACTCCCTTTTAGCCAAGGATGATAAACACAAGACATATACTACACCATTGGTAATATTAATTTTTTTAAGTATATCTAATTTGATATCCCAAAAAATTTCCACCTTTTGATATTGTATTCGATATCATGAGTATTGGCCTCCCAAAATATCAATGATATTTTCCAAATACTCTGAAGATTTTGATATCACATTTAATATCAAGAGTATTGGCCTCCCAAATTGCCAATGGTATTCATGAAGGACACAAAAAGGTTATGATATGACATCTGATATTAAGAGTATTGACATCCTAGAATATCAATTATATTCACCAAGTACTCAAAAAGATTTGGATATCACATCGTATATCAAGAGTATTGGCCTCCTAGAATATCAATGATATTCACCAATTACTCATTAAGTAATGGCTTTCCAAAGTGTTGAGATGCAAGACATTTAACATATACTCTATTTGTTTGATCTTGTAATACAAGTTACTATAATATCATCACCTTACATCACTTCCTTATTATGTACATAGTGGGTAGGTCCATTAAAATCACATAGCCATGAGGTATATTCATGAATCATAGACCTTGTGACTACTACCATTTATTGATCATTGGAGACTCCATCTCAACATGGTTTACTCCCTCTGAATCAATACGATTGAGATCACTAAAGATTGACTTATTCATATCGTCTATCTGCTCCCTCTTTTTCAAGGTTGCCTAAAATTTTAGCCTTCCTCTAAATCTAAATCTCCCTCTTTAGCCTTGCCAAGTGATATCAAGTGTCGAGTGATATCAAGTGCCAAGTAATATCAAGTGTTGAGTAACATAAGGTGCCAAGTGATACAGTTTTGTTTAGGTGCCGAGCTATCTAGGAAACAACGTGTGCTAAGCATCAGTAATGCTTCATGAGCCAAGTAACTCAAAATATCAGCATAAGAGTTTGTAATTGCACAAACTATGATGTAAACCATCTTTGTAGCTAACACAAGGTAAATCTCAAAAGATCTAGAGATAAGAATGAATCTTTTACACTTCCTATGCAATCTACATGCAGCCAATTGGAAAATTGAAAAGACATGCAACCAATTAGCAAAAAGGGAAGTATTGAGCAAGAGATTGAGATTCAATGTGGATCATAGATCCATATCTAACCCTAAGTCTTCGAAGTCTTTTTTGGAAAGATGAAAGTTTCATTTTGATAGGGATGAGAGAGGCAAATAGTGTTAAAAAGGAAAAACATAATAGAATTCAGTGAAAGGAGACATAGAAAGTAAGAGCAGCAATTTAGTATTCAGTTGATCAGAACAAAGCAAAGGAGACGAACATAAATCAGATCTCAGAGGATCAAAATTAGAGAGAGAGCTAGAACAAGTGTCTGCATTCAGCAATCAAGGATTGCAAACTATCAGGTTTATAATACCTAATACTCTTTTACCATTGTATTAGAAAGGAAATCCTATGTAGATAGGTTGGCTTAACAGCTATTTGTAGATCCTTATCAAAAGGCGATTAAATCCTTTAACAGGGTGACACTTCATGTTAAGTTTTTGTAAATCCTTTAACCAGGTCACTATTGACACAGTGTAAAGCCTTTAACAGGGCAGACCATCAGAAGTGGTTGAACAATATTACTGCAGTGACTTTTGTGGGTATCATCCCCAGCCCAATTTTACCTTCTTATTTTTGGAGGGTTTCTAGGTTACCAAATTATAGTATTATGTGTTGTTGATGCATGTATTAGTTTCATGTTTATTTGATGTGTTTACATGCATGCAATTTACTTTCAGTTAAAAGTTTTATTGCTTAAAGTGTGATACTTTTGATTCACCCTGCCCTCTCATAAGTATTCTTTCCATATTTGAATATTCCAACATTATGATATTTGCAATTCATGGTTTTTGGAAATGTTGGCATAATGGGTTCCTCATATAATATCATCTTTAGATGGTGATTCCATATTGAGATTCTCCTAGACTTATATAGTATTCTACTAATAGGATAACTCTGTGATCATCAATATTCTATTATTCCTCCATTCCATACACAAATCCTTGTGTAATTAAGTGTTGGGCCTTACTATTTTTGATAGAATATATAATATTTACATTATTGAATTATGTATCTACTTGTTTGATGATGATGATATTCATATACATACAATATTTTCTTACCAAATAAGCTCACATGACCTCTAGTTGACTTGATATTATTTTTCTTGCACTTGACAAGGGTAAACATAAATGCCCTTGAAATTTTTTGTAACACTACCAATTTCAACAAGTATCTCTATGTCCATGACAAGATATATGAAGTGCCAATTACTTTATTTAAACACCAGCAATTGAATGTAGAGTTGTCTTTCAATTAGCATCAGGTTTCTTCCTCTATACTAACTATATAACATCCAACATAAATCCCTCTTTATTTTTGTTAGATACCATGTTAGATTTCCAAGGTTCTACTACAAATGTATTATGCACTTCTATTGTATCTGGTATGTGTGTTCCAAATAAATCTTCTTCTTAGATTTATATTGAGAATAGATAATTAATTGAAATGTACCATGAAGTGACATGTCTATTTGTTAATTAGATAATTAATATAATAATATATTTAACCATATGTGTGTGTGTGTGTCTATGTGTTTATATGATAGAAGCTATCAAACATCAACATTAGGTCTTGTTGGTAAGGAAACTAATGCATGAGTGGGACACCATTTGTGGGCCCATTACTATTAATTATTAGTTATACAAAATAAGTAATAAAAATAAATTAAAAGGAGTTAATACTCATATAACTAGGATGACCTATATATTGGTGTTCATGATGATAGGAAGAGGCAATAATCCCTATCGATTGGGCACATATCAAGGGTGTGAGGAATATTCAAATGAAAACTATATATTGTGGAAAGGTATGAGAGAGTATATTAAAAATTATATATGCTAAATTTAATATTTCATTTCCTGTATAACATAATTATGTTATTCATTTTATAAAGGGATGAATTATTGGAGTATTGTGAAGAGTTATGTTCTAATGAACTAATGTCAAATATTATAATAATTTATAATATTGCTATTAAATATAATTGAATCTAATCAATATATAGGTAATACAATTACCTTTTTATGTGGTTATATTATATTTCTTTGTAAGTAATCTAATACAATTTAGTGTATACCTGTAGTAAGCAATAGATAATTCTATGTGAACCATTGTATTAGTTATGTAATCAATATGGAGTGTGCATAGGGTGGGGGAATAAATTACTCATGTTGGGGTAATAGAAATCCACAAAATATCATGTCCCAACTCAAGAGGCTATAAATACACCATTCATTGTGTGATATGATATATGGGGAATATGGATTTGATCTAGAATTATTAATAGTGTTTACTGATGATACCAAGAAGACTGATTTAAGTATGATTAATTTCACTTCGAGAGAATCTCATTTTTTTAAAGATCATTCTAAACTTACCTATTATATAGGGTCATTAAATAATACTACATCCCATTTATATATTTATTATTCATATCAAACACAATTGTATATAACTGGGTATGAGAGGATAATCCTTTTTCTTAATGTCGTGAGTGTTTGAGCTTTAGTTTTCAGGTGAAAAATTATTGGCCCATGGAATGATCTTTGAAGAAATCTACAATACATTTTTTTAAGATTTGGCTTTAATAAAAACTAAGGTTTTTGAGATGAAATATTATTTAATGTAGTGGTCACTTCATTATTTTTAGAGTGTTGATGGATGTATGATACCCTATAATTTTCTTTAATGGAAGTAGTATGAGCTCTAGATCCTAAAGAAACCCTATTCACACTTGATGTAGATGATGGTAATCTCAAAGATAGCTGAAAATCCTAGATACTTCTTAAAGAATCCCCTACTCTATTTCCTAAATTTATCCTTTCGCCTTATCTCCAAATTTTATTCCTTGAGACCACCACCCTCCATTCTTAATCTTTTGTCATCCATTTAGGATATCTTAGCCTTGTAATCAATTCCATTAAATTTGGAAACAACTCTTTATCTCTAATAATCCTTGTTTAAGAAGGGTTTCCTCGAAAACCTAGGTCATTGCTCCTCCTTGTGAGTGAAATCTTCTTAATTTGTTGTGTAGGTATTGCCAGTCTCATCTAGTACTGAGAGGAAGGTTGGATTAGTAAAATCCACTCTACCAGTTAAAGAAGAAATCTTACTATCATTTCTATCAAATCTTGAACAATAAAAAATATTATGAAAGAAGTATTATAAAACCATAAAAGATTGCATAGAGAAGAATGCATCAGTGATGTAGGTAATTTTACGTGAAGACCCTAAGTGTGAGGATGAGAACCATGGTGGAAGTAATACACCCACTAGCATTTTTTGCAAGTAAAAGGGTGCACTATTAAAGACTTAAATATGTTCCTTCTCAAAACTCATTATATTAGGAATTAGTCTCATAGGATTACAAAAACCTATTAAGGCTACCTTGCTAGAGGATTTCATGGACCTTTTTTAGATTTTATTTAGTAGAAAATTCCAAAGATATTTTACAAGTCTTCAATGTAAAATTCTTACAATAGTTGGAATGGTAAGAAATCAAACTATAAATTAGATCCAAAGATGTGGCACACCTTTCGTTTTAGATCCACTATGAAACTCCTTAATGTTTCTTTGATCTCCTTTCTCTATTCTAGATTAACTTCATAATTTATCTATTAACTTCTCTCTTTTCATGGCTTAGAACCAGTATACTATTTACACATTGTTCTTTACTATGTTGGTCTACTTCCACATATCTTTGCTTATCACAATGATACCAACACCATGATCTTCAAAAATGAAGTCTGAGTCACCTTTTATGTACTCTTAATCCATTGGTCAAAACCCTAAATTTTTCCTACTTAAATCATTCAATTCAAAATTTGAATTTCATATCAAGCATAGTCCTAAAATACCCATGATTGTCTCTACCTAGGTACTTATTCATATAGGCATTCTTGTCTACCTATAAGCCTACATCTAGACTTGTGTCCTTGTATCCTTCTCTCTTTCATCACTTCTTTTTGTTTTCATGTCGCATCACTTTGAAATCTTCTCATTTTTTCATCACATCATGTTTAACTAAGAACTACCATCAAATATACATGTATATCTTCCTATCATAGGCTTATTATCCTCTAATCTTTATCAAGATAGGTATACGACTCTACTAGTGGTTGTGCTTACTTACAAGACATGAGTCTTCTTGATAAATAATTTCCAATCAATGACAACATATCAAAAATTACTCATTTTTTTGAGTTCACTCTTCACCATTTTTCCAATCAACCAAGCCAATGACTAGTTTAGTCAAATAATCTCCCCCTTTTGCATTGATTGAAAAATATATATACTTGTAAATATATCTAGACGTTAACAAAACTTAATTGCTATAAATTTACACTTTTCCTTTCTATTCTCTATTTTTTTAATGGCCTAGACTTAATTTTGTCTTCTTCCTTTGAACACGTTTTATTATTCCATCTACATCACCTTGCACACTCCCACTTCTATGTGTTTCCCTTATGTCGGTTCCTTTGTTACATTATGTTGTTGTCTCCTCTAGCAATTTTGTGTCACCCCCTAAAGTTATCTTATCTTCAAAACTATGTGTGTCCCTTTTTTTCATCAATCAAAAAGGGATATGAGCATTACAATTTGTCAAAGGTATCCTTGTAGGGCTCCCTTTATATATTTGATAGAGTCTCCCATGAGTCCTTCAAGTGAGTGAGTGCCAGTGTGGTACATCTCACTTCTACTAGTTTCTTATTGAGTGTATTTCATGTGTTTGTTGGTGGTATGGTTATTTGAGCAGTGATATCCTTTATATTTTCATTGATGATCATTTTCATCAAGGATATAAAACATTAAAGCTCATTTAGTTGGGTTCCTTTCTTCTCTTCTTCTACCCTTAATTGACATACCATATACATAACATATCATAGATCTTTGAAAATTTCTTCAAGGCTAATCTAATAAGTGGATCAAAGGCCTATGTTGCATCATCAAGCTCTTGTTAATATTTTTCTCTCTATTGCTTCAAGTCACCTATTAAGGTACACAATATGTTGGGATTTTAAAATATGGGGGCTAAGTCTTTTAGTGCTTTTTAAATCTCATCTCTCAGTGACATCAGTTCCCCTTGCCTATGTTTATGAAGACTTATTATTTTCTAAACATTTGTTGGAACCTATTGTTCCAAGACCTGTGTAATCTTATTTTCTTTATCATATCTATTTTATCTAATTAAAATTTGATCTAACTTATCATCTCATCCTCCTTTTTATATTGAGATTCAGTGCCAATTTTAGAAAATTTTATCCTTCCTTTACTAGTATAGTTTCCCTCTCATGTCTTTTGATAGATAATTTAATGTATATGTATATCTACACAAGTTTAGTGTAGTTACTTATCTCTTTCCTATTGAGAACCTTAACAATTTTTCCCATTTATTCTCCTCTCTCAAAGAGTTGTTACATTTTTATGGCCTCCTCTACATCTACATCATTCAATTTTCCTTCATCCTCAAATATGGATGATTTGACCGGTTCTAGGGATTTTGGTCTCCCTTTGCTTCACTTTTTCTATCATATTCATATGTATCTCTTTTACTTTTTACTTTTTTCTTCTCTAATTTATGTACACTCCTTGGTCCTTTTGATGATGGTCTAAATGGTATAGTTTTAGTGTCTTTTCTTGTTGAGATGATCGCATGCCATCACTCTCTTTTTCATGCTCTTCCTCCTTTACTAGTTCTTTTCCTTGTTTTTCCTATCATGTTGTGTATCTAGGAGTCTCCATTATAGGTAATTGCTGATTCCATTTCTAGTTTCCTTCTCTTTAGTTATCTTTTCTCCTTGTTCTATACACTTTGGACTTATATACATCATTGTGACATCTAGATGATGTATGAACTTTCCTCACTAGTATGAGCATCATATTTCTTTTTCTCTACCACTTCTATCTGGTTCTTGGCAGATTATTCTTGATGAGCTTCACTGATTTCCTTTGGTTCCATTTTCAAATCATGATTGATCTTAAAACTCTTCTTTTCTTGTGTGGAGGGCTTGTCTACTGATCTTTTCTCTAAACCTCTCGGTTTTATTGTTGTGGCTAAATTCATTTCCTCCGGCTCTTCTACTACAACTTGTTATTTGTAGCAACTCTTCTTTAAGCTAAATTTTTCTTGATCTTGTAGATGAGATCCAAATTTCTTTTCATTTGTAAATGCATCTATCCTAGGGACATTAGTTATTAATTCTACTTTTGTAAACATATCAAAATCATTTCTACATGAATCTACAAGTCTAGTTCTTTCATCATCATCCATATTTGATCTAATCTTGGCTAGAGAATCATCTAAAATATTATTTTCAATCTATAATTCCTTTAGATCATATTTGACTAATCTAACACACACACACACACACACACACAATTAATTCTACATTTGTAAACATGTAAAAATCCTTTCTACATGAATCTACTAGTATAGTTCTTTCATCATCCATATCTAATCTAATCTTGGCTAGAGCATCATCTAACATATTATTTTCAATCTATAATTCCTTTAGATCATATTTGACTTATATATATATATATATATATATATATATATATATATATATATATATAGAGAGAGAGAGAGAGTTGATCCTATGTTATTGATAGTGATGATGCTTATGTTGATCCTGAATAGGTACATAAAGTAGTGGAAGCAATAATATACAATCATATGTAAGAAATCATAATAGATTACATTCCTTAAGGATCCCAAAACATTGAGTCACATTTAAACTTAAATAATACTAAGTCCAATAAATAACTAATCCATATAAAAGAGAAACTACAAGTTTCATCCATTTAAATAATATACAATTGTTATGAATGCCATTTGGCAATAAAATTAAGAATGCACAATCATTTTTTGTACATGTCATAGGGTATGAAAGGCTGAAAGAATATACATTTATGGAAATAGATTACATCATCCCTTTTGGATCCATGAAGCAAAGTACAATATAATAAGTGAAATCATCCATCATAAAGATATAACCATCCATTATAATACATAAGATAGAGTGAAAGGAAATGTAGACAAGGAAAGCCATAGCATCTACAGATGGATCTCAAAGCTAAGAGTAAAAAGCATTACCACCTAACTAGGTGGTAACCCAAAAAGGTCCACTCGCATGGTGTTGAGGAGATAGTCTCAAGTTCCAAACGCTACATCAATCCCAAAATCAAAAGTAATATCTAAGTCAAGGAAACCCGAAAAGTAATCTAACTCAAAGGTTCCAAGACAAATCAACATCTAGACCTAGAGGCAAACAAAGACACATAGGGAGTCTACTATGCAAGCGAGCAAGTGTGATCATACGAATCAATGCTAGAGTTACCCTACCAGTCTAACTTGACCTCGGGCACCTAGTTACTCTATGTAGCACTAGTATCCTTTTGTACTAACAAGGCATACTAACGATGCATGGTCACAACCAAGCATTTTCTCTACTCCCATCCTAGTATGTACTAGCACTCGAGGCATGGGCAAGGAAGGCCAAAGACTCTTATTAGGTTCATTTTACTCTCATTTAGTGTAGCATTTTCACTTATTAAACAACCTACAATGGGTTACCCTGGCAGCCACTATGGGCCCTGACCTCCATTGCAAGCCACTTCCTGACATTACATATAGATTACCTACCCTAAGCTCATAAAAGCACAAATCAAATAATCATAGTTTTTCCCTCAGTCCTATACAAGTGACTAGAAAGAATCAAAAGATAAATCACAATTATACCTCCATTATTTATAGGCAATTGGAAAGCATCCTAAAATAATTGATCAATAACTTGAAAGCGTTAAGTGTCATGCCCAAACTACAGGGGCAAAAACACACACAATTTTATTTTTTAAAATAATAATTAAAATTCATTTAGTAGATATGTTTGCAATCACAGTTTAAGTAAAGGTTCTCTACATTTAATCTTAAGTTTATAATCTTCTCGCATGAATTAATCATTAATCTATCTTTCATCATTACCTTGGTTAATTATTTTAACAATCAAATTTCTAATTTAAAAGTTTTATCACATTGGTAATTTTATATACTTGTATACAATATCTTTAAATTATTCAAATAACTTTAGATATTAGATCATTAATTAAACAAACTATTAATTAAGCTACTAAAATAAAATACATGGGACTAACCATCTTTAATTAAATCAATTAATATTTACATCTAATGCTAACTATCTTAGAAATAAATATTAACCTAAAACACAACTAAGTTTTGATTAAGCACTAACTAAAAAAAATAAAAAATTTAACTTAAACTAAATACTAAATTCAATTTTACATATATCTGAATTGAAACTAATTAATATTCCAAAATTAATTAGTATTCTACACTAATACTAACTCAAGCTTTTAATAAATTATAAAGAAGAAATTTCATTAATCTTATCATTAAGTGTAAAACTTTAACTTAGCTAATTTATATATTTAAAATAAAACTAAGTTACAAGACATAATAATTACTTAAAATTAAAATTAACTATAACAAAATTAAACTACAACTAATTATACTACATAACTTATATTTAGACGAAAACATATTTCTTAACTTTCATAAACAATTAAGCTAACTAAATAATTTAAGAACTTAATTTAAAATACACTCTAACATAAATCATAAAACTTAAACCAAATTTAAATATGACTCATCTTATCATATACTAAACTTATCCTAAAAACTAACACCAAAACTAACATACCTACAAAAGAAAACTTATTACTAACATTATTCTAAACTTTCTATAGAAATACTAACTCAACAAATTAAATCAAAGCCTATATTAATAATTATTAACATAACTAAATTAATACTATAACATTTAATCCCTCTTATCTAAAACTAATCTTGAATTAAAGAAACTTTAAATGCTACAAACAAATGATAACCAATAATAATAAGAATAACTTATAATTTAATATAACAAAATTTAACTAACCTAAACTACACACTAACAATACTATTAACAAAATCAAAACACAATATAAAAACTAACTAAACTTACCTACTAAATATCCCACCCCTAAGCTACCCCTACACCATGGGCAACGCTTACCTATGATCAAAGGAGAATAACATAGCAAAGTTTAAACACCATTTACTCTCAAATCTTCCTGCCAACAAATCTGATGCCAACCCATCACCATTTATACTCTTACCACAAGTACACTGACCCAAATGCATATTCATACAAGGTTTTCACAATAGGATTCACAATGAATCAAAACTAGGGAAAGGTGGATTTTTCCAATAGGAGATGTCAGAGATAACACCAAACCAGGTGCCCAATCGGGCCTATAAATCAAGAACTTTCATTCTTCCATTCTTACATACCAAAACTCATACATGGTTTGTGCTAACAGTTAGGGGTCCATAACACCCTACCCTCTCTCCCTCTTCTCGTCCTGAGAAGAGACTCTACATTGTTGGAGTCCAACTAAAATGACCTTTCCTGAAATTGGCCACTTCTGCCCTCTCCAAGGGTGAGTAATGCCAAAAAACCCATGCAAGAACATCTCAAAATTCAAACATAAACATGAAAGTAAAACATTCAAAAGGCATGGTTTTTAAACCTTCCCAACATACCCACATACATACAAGCATTCAAACAACAACAAGGTAGCATAAGCATGAAGCAAACATGAAAATCTAAACAAGGGAGATGAGAATTCAGACCTTCACAAAGAGGTAATGGAAAATGAACAAGTTTGAGTAGAGCTTTTCCCTTCCTTGATTCAATCTTCCAAGACTCCTCTCTAAATGTAGAGATTGGGTAACAACCTTCACTAGTCCCAGAAGGGCCTCTAAATAAGCCTCAAACTCAACCACCAAAGGGATCGATAACTTCGCTCACCCACCTAAAAATTTAGAAGCTCCTAACTCAACCCATACTATGGTTAACCACTAAGTGGAGGTGAGGTGAGACAACTCATGGTAGCCATAGTCAATTTTCGTACAAAGGCAAAAAGAGACTTTTTGAGTGACCTCAAAAGTCAATAAAAGGGGCTTAGGGGTAGGAAAAGACCCTCAACCCATACCCATACCCCTTTGGTATAAATACTTCATGTTTTAAAGCCTTAGGAATAGGTTTAGAGCTAAACAAAAGCTAGGAATTAAATAGGACCATCTAACAACTCAAAAATGCAGATTAAGCACTAATCCAGATTAAGGGTGACTAAACTCGATTAAGAACCCAATTAGAAAACTAACACTAACTTAATCTGACTTAAGTCCAGAGGTTACATAGCTAACCCTAATCAGCACACTAAAGAGCATACATAATTCACGAGTGTCAAGCGACACTAAAAGAACATAGCTATGAACATTAACATTCACTGAACATAGGAAGAAAATACATACATCTTATAGTTAAAATACTTGAATTATAAACAACAAGGTTTCCAAAATTAACACATAGGGATTAGTTATGTTCCTCCATCGGTTTTCCTTGACTAAAATATCTGCACACTCATTGCACACATCAGTAGTCCTAAAAATCACATATACATATGTATATATATGTATTAGGAATCACATAAATTAAAACATCCATCTATAAGAAAATTAGAGTTCCTCTCATCCTATTCATTTCTTAACCATTTAAAATATCTTAAACCAAAATGTTAACCCTACCTTTTACTTAATTCATCAACATACATATACATAAAACATTAAATGATGGACGTCAAATATCTGAAAATAACATCACACGATCATGAAATAACATGATATGTTCAAGTATCTGATAATGTCTTGACATCTTGAGTCGTGAGTATCAAAATGGTAAAGTAACAACTAAGGCTACGAAGGGTCAGGGTGAGGCCTCACATCCTCCCCCACTAGGCGTGAACTTCCTCCTAGAGTTCATCAAAAGACAAGGGTATTGAGATCACATTCGTGCTGCATCCTCCCAAAAAATCATGACCTCATCATAACATTCCCACTAGACCCTAACTTGGTCCAGCTCTCAACCTCGAGGAGCTAGGGTCTGTCGAGCAATAATATGGATAGGCTCCAGTGCTAACTAGCCAACCAACTCCACCTGTAGCCTCAATAACTATAGCCTGATGCTCAGTCTAGCGGTTGTCAATTACTATAAAAACTCTTTGGGACCTACCCATGTCTCCAACTGTCAGCTCTGAAAAAGCCCCTCCCTGACCACTGGATGACGGTCCCTACAGACATTCTCTAGCTATATGACCCATGCCACCACAAGTGTAGCATGGCCCTCGGGTATAAGATCGTGTATCCTATGATCCAGACTATTGTGGGCCTCCTAACCTACTAGACCCGTTGTATC
The DNA here is from genome assembly GCA_028749045.1 of Cupressus sempervirens. NCBI lineage: Eukaryota > Viridiplantae > Streptophyta > Pinopsida > Cupressales > Cupressaceae > Cupressus > Cupressus sempervirens. The sequence continues at coordinate 201,543,510 of CM053785.1, forward strand.
CACCCCTGGAAGATTGCTAATTCTGCAATGACTGTGACTGTGGGGTATGTATTTTCTGATCCTACTGTGACTACCACTGCCTAGGCTTAGAGCCCTGATAACCCTGTGAGGGTTCCTACTGCTGCTGCTGAGACTGTTGGCCCTTAGAGGACCCTAGTGTATAGTTCTGATTCCCTTTCCAAGGGGGTTTCTATCGAGTAGAGTTTCAATTCTGAGACCAATCCCGTGATTCCTGTCTACCTCAAGTATCCTCTACCACTAGTGCTATCTTCACTACCTGTCTGAAGGTGGTAGGGAAGGCCATCCGAACTAGACCCTAAAGTGAGAAATTCAACCCCATGATAAAGTGATGTACCCATAGTTTCTCGTCCTTCATATATTCCACATAAGGAAGGAGCTCGAGAAACTTGCTCTCGTACTGAGCCACTATAAGACCTCTCTGATAAAGAAAATGAAACTCCTCTATCTATTTCTATCAAAATTGCTCTGACAAGTACCTCTCTCGAAATTTTTCTAGGAATGATTCCCATGTGAGGGTGTCCATCCTCACTCCTCCTATGATCTCCTCCTGATGCCACCAATTGGAGGCATCTCCTCTCAACTGATGAATTACTAGGCATTCTTTTAGATTACTCCCATAAGGGCATAACCCAAAGCACCACTGTAAGCTCTATAACCATGCCTCTACGACTATTCCCTCAGTGGAACTGGTATATAGTGGTGGCCTGAGTTAGATCAATTCCCTGATATCATCTCCTATATGTCTAGGAGGTCTATCAAGTGGGGGTCCTTGTTGGTGTATTGACTCTTCCTTGTGCTCACCCTGACCCTCAACCTATCTTGGTGGGGGACTCCTAGTCCTCCCTCTACCTCTGGGCCCACATCCTCTGGGTCCCTCTGCTTCCACTACTAGAATCTGATGAACTGGCTGAACTACAAGTACTACTCTCTGCTGAACTACACCGATCAAAGTTTGAAATGCATCCAAAATGTCCTAGTTCGGGTTCAGTGGTGGTGGAGATGGTCCATCCTCCTGTCTCATTCTACCACCTCTCGCCCTATGACCTCTACCTCGTCGGTTGCTTTGAGTAGCAAGAGGCATCGTAGAAATTTTTTGTTTACTTTAAGTTTCAAAAGCATAATGGTTTAAGGTTCCTAGTGTTGAAACACTGGCTCTAATACCAAAATGTCATGCCCAAACTATGGGGGCAAAAACACACACAATTCTTTTTTTAAAACAATAATTAAAATTCGTTAAGTAGATATGTTTGCGATCATTGTTTAAGTAAAGGTTCTCTACATTTCATCTTAAGTTTATAATCTTCCCGAATGAATTAATCATTAATCTATCTTTCATCATTAACTCGGTTAATTATTTTAACAATCAAATTTATAATTTCCTGATTAGAATACCAATTTCTTTCATCTACAAAATGAGGGTTTCTAATTTTTTTTTTTTCAAATCCTGGTTTATAGATAGAATTTGATATGAATATCAATAGATTTAGAATAAAAGATTGACATATTCATAAAAACAATATTTGGAAAATAGATTTCAACAATCATTAAGAAGATAGGAATACTAAATAACATAAATAACTGGGTGATCAAAAACAGAAGCATCTACTTGGTTCTAATGCTAAATTTGCAAACACCCAAAGATTATGAGAGAAATATTTTCTCTCAAAACCTTCGCTTTGAAATTTTCCTTCTCCAAAATTCTTAAAATGAACCCTTAATTACTGATAAGGAGTTCTCTCCTAAATTCAGGGCGCTGATTTTATGATCACCTGAGGGAACTCCTTGATCACAACATTTTAACTCTTTATTACCTTTTTCAAAACTTCATGTATACTTAATGCAATTTTAAATATCTTTAATAAATAAATTAATTTTCACTCTTTAATTTATTTTCGAAGAGTCAATTGATAAAATATTTATTAAGTAATAATAGTATTTAGCATTTATTTAAAAATGATCTCCAAACTATATTATTATTAATTTAAATAAATATTATTACGCTCTTCAAGTAGACTAGAATTTTATCTTTAAATTTAATTCTTTTTATTTAATTAATTTCCCAATTAGTTAAATATAATTAAATATTGAGAATATCATAATAATTTTCCATTAAATTAAATCATTAATTAATCTTTTAATTTGACTTAATTAACATAAAGATCACAAAAGACTTAAAAGATGAAATATGAAAACCCATCATAAAATACCACATACAAGATCAAACTCTAGGCTTGTTATCACAAATTTATGTCACACGATGCATTCGAAAAGGTAATCATCTCAAATACTTGTCTTAATTTTCTAGGACAATTGGTTTAAAGATTTAGGATTTGGACTCCAAAATTTATCTCCCCTCTCTTACCATTGAGATATAGCAATACAGTACACTCATCTTGGCAATTCAGGGAAGTCAATACTTGGTACCTACAATCTGCATAAAATCCACATATGTACAAACACATATATTCTAAGTTAAATAGGCAATGGTAGGAAGTGGTGCATCGTATAGATCCCAACTAGCAGGTGACTATGACTCCCTTCCTTAACCACATAAAAAAAATCATACATAAAGAAAACATACATGCACACCATACACAGGCACTATGGGGTAAGTATCCATGAGAAAACACATCTAATAATCCATCTAACTAATATCATCAAATAATTGAAATCACTATAATAATTATCATCAAGGTATAATTATGAATACATGAAGTAACTAGTACCAAGTAGTCTTATCATAAAATCAACTAAGTATGAAAATAATAACTGATATTCTGGAAGATAATGCTACTTATCATCAAGCATAAATTGGTCAAAAAGAGTTCATCCATCATAACAAAATGCAAACTAGGGCTAGGCACTACAACTAGTCTTCTCCAAGGAATCTCACTGAGTTTCCTAGCCATTTTAACTTACTTGTAGCTTGATGCGACACCAAAATGACCCCATCATCACTACAAGTTCATTCTAAAGGACCCACAGACTTAACATCCTAAGAATTGGAGGAAACCCACTTAGATGAACCATTCATGGCTTTACTTAGGGTGGCAAGAGAACCTTTACAATCTTTAACATCTAGTAGAATCTGTGAGAAGGAGATGATTTTGTGATAAGTATTGGGATTCAGTGCTTTCTTTGTATTCACTCTCAATCCTTCATTAAGTTTGTATGAATTTTAATTTATATTGGATCACATTCAAAAGAAATGGTGCCAATTTACAATGCTCAGACTTGTGACAAAGGGAAGATCTATTAAAAAATTTAAGACAAGCTGCAACATCAACTGGAGCTATAACAAATGCATGATCCCACCCATCAAAATCCTAAGGATATTGAACATAGCCAATTCATGGATTTTTAAAAAAAATCAGAAATACTCTAGCCCTGTAGTTTGGTCATCTTTATGTACTTTGATCTCCCAAGGCATCAAGATGTCGAGGCCCACAAAAAGGTAAAATAAAAGGATTTATCCTTCTCTACCTATCTCTATTCCTTGGCATCAGATCATAGAAAGTCTGCCCACTCAAGATGACTATTATGAGGTCCCTTATACATTTTGTTGAGGCGATTAGGGATAGTGGATTATAGGAATGGCCCTATTTTCCCATACTCTATGCTTACCTAAAAGATTCCCCATATTACCCAACTAGGTGTCAAGTCTTTCCATCCAAGATGAACAAAATCTTTGTTTTTGTGATAAATTCCCTTTTATATGAGAGACGCCTATGAAAAGTATTATGAGATGGAATTCTTTTGGAAATAGCTTAGCCCATGCCATAATTCATTAAATTTTGCTCCCTTTTATGCATTACCCTTTTCAAAGGGAAATGTGACATAGAGGCATGTAAAGTATTCAAATTATGAATAATTTATTATGTTTCTACTTTTTTTTAAGTTTTATATGCTGTACAGTTCATTCAATTATGTTAATGTCTTAATTTGTTCAATCCTCTTGTCTCCTAGGTGCCCCTATTTTCCCCTCCAAATCTCACTATGAGTACTCATAGATTCTTGGAATGACAATCCACTAGTGATTATCCAATCTGAGATCTCTCCTTCTCTCTTAATGAAACTTGAGAGATTAGAAGAACCCTAGGGGACCCCTCCTTTTGTGATAGCTTGTGCTCTTTTGTGCAAATTTTGAACACACAATCTGCATTGATCTCAAAATTCTTGAGATTGTCTAACTTTCTATGTTTCAACAATTCATTTTTGAATCATTCTTTTCATCCAATATCTACTTCGGCCAATGTGAGCTAACTTTTTGAGTTTATTCTCTCTCCATCCTAGAACAAGGAATAATAATAAGTTGTAATTTCCTTTGAGGTGGTTTAATACTAAGATCTTGTCTAGATATGGTTGTTTGCATGCTCGTTCTTTGACTGTGCAGAATGTGGCTGCCTCTCTAGTATGATCTCAAATTTACACAACTTCATTGACAATTTCTCAATTATCTCCAAATGTAAATTAGTTGTGAGGGTGGGAATGCACACCCATGACCACCATGGAGGCGTTTGTAAAAGGGGTTTTCCACCTTTGTTAACTGACCTAGCTTATGTAAATAAGTGTATGCTCTCCAAATCTATCAAAGGGACATTTGTCCCTCCATTTGTATATAGGACTCTGGTCCTATGGTGATATCAAGGGTTTTCTTATCCTTTTTTTCCCCCTAATGCCTACACTTTGAACAGTGACAAAAAATACTATAATAAATCAACATTGATAAAGTTAGAAATTATCATTGACCTATATAAAAAATTAATAAATTTAATTTTTTATATAAATAGAAATAGAATATATGTAAGATAAATTATAATTTAAACAAATGTAAGATGAAGATGAAATATACTTGCCACTGAACAATCAATAAAATGTCAAATTAAAACCATAGATTTTTTATTGATGAAGAATATTCTTGGCATTGTGTCTTGGCTCCATAATTAGACAATTTTAATCATGCACATATTAGAATATCTTTTCTAACGCTGCCTAGAAGAAAAAGTTGAAATTATAAGAAATTCTATAACATATTATCCTCTAAATATATTAGATTAAAGACGAAACAAAATGTGGTTAAACCTATTATCTTTATTCTATTTATTTATATCATAAGGTGGATTGATAAAATGGCTACTAGCATGTTCAAGTAATGGTTTTGGTGCACATATAGCATAGACTGCATAGACCTAGCTAGGAAAAATAATGCATAAATTGTAGAATAAAATAGAGAAAAAATAATAGAGTTGCAGAATGAATAATATATTTATCATTGATGATTTACAATATGCATAAGATGCAAAATATATAGAAAATCATCCATTGTAAGCATTAAAATTAAGCTAAAGATCTCACAAAGAAAACTAGTGCTCATCCTTGAATCACAATGAAGTATGAGTAAACAATCTCTTAACTTCAGCATTTGATGGTGAATGTGAACTAGGGTTGTTCTTTAATTAGGATTACTTCATGAAGTCAATTTCCCTCTATATTAAAGAGTGCATGGAATTAAAGAACAAGTCATCCATGAATAATAGAATCACAAGGAGATGATTGAAAAATAATGCTAACGCTAATTGGGGAGAACAAAAAACTACTAAAAGAAAAGAGGCAGCTAAAAATCTTTTGTGTCAAGAAAATTGTAGATGAGTGTCAATAAAAACTTCTATAGTACTTAATGAAGAACCTTAATCAAAATGATGATACAGCTTTGTCTGGCCCCAATGACACTTCTCAAACAATAAGCATATGGCAAACAAAGGAAAAACATCTACTAATCAAATTGAAGAAACAATATACAATAATTTGAATAGCTCCCTCAAATAGAGAATAGATGAAAAACATAGGCAAAACATCTACCGTTGAAAGATGCAGATGGTACATGAGTTTGTATGAGTGACCCTAACGACACTACACAACTATGCAAGAATAAATTGCTGATTGAAAATATAGGTTCCAAATGTCAATAAATTTGATCAACTATGCAACCAAAGGAAGCATTCACACCAAGAGGCATGATAGGTATACTGAAATAGGTGTCACTAAAGAGAAAAAAATGCAAGATCCATACCAAGAGAGCATGATCTTGGCCTATCTCTGATGTAAAATTTGGCCCAACCTCTGTTGTCATCACTTTTCGGTACAACCATCTGCTTGTGGACCTAAGTAGAATTTGTGGCTTCCATTCGAAACAATCACATAACATAAGGACATAAGAGATTGAAAACTACATCTCTGATCTCTAGCACTTGCAAACAAAACCTCACATTTCTTTTCTAGCAACTATGCTCTAATACCATGCAGAACTTTGCAGCATAAACTTCATAGATCTAGCTAGAAAAAATAATCCATAAGTTATAGAATAAAACAGAGAAAAAAAAAGAAAATTGCCGAATAAATAATCTATTAATCATTGATAGTTTACAACATACATAAGATGTATAATATATAGAAAATCAGCCACCATACACACTAAAATTAAGGTGAAGATCTCTCAAAGAAAACTAATGCTCTTTATTGAATCACATTGAAGTCTCTTTATTTACACAGCTAATAGTAATAGTGAATGCAAAGTGGGGCTGTTCTTTACGGAGGCTGGCTTCATGAAATCGATTTACCTCTAGAATTAAATAGCAAGTCATCCATGAATCCCAGAATCACAGGGAGATGATTGAAAAATAACGCCTAACAATTAGAGTACAAAGTAGAAACAAAATTTCGGACTATTCATGTTGCAAAGAAGTGGAAATCTCATATTAAAAATATTTGACAAGAAAACCTTGATAATGCAACTCTTATATCACATAAATATCATGAAACTGACCGCCAAACAAACCGGCTATCCTATTTCATGCATTTCAATTGAATTATTGAGGCAGGAATGCATAAAAGAGTAGCCTCATGGCATGGCAAGATCGACAAGGAAAATTTAGGATCCCCTAAACTTCGTCTTCTGTCCACAGATATCGACGCACACAGTCCCAGTTATCATTGTCCTCATCTGCGCATACTCCTTGACATGCCCAATCTGACTCCAGCTGAGGATTCGAGCTAAGTTGTGCCATTTTGGAGGCGCTCTCAGCAGTATTTGTATTGGTATTGGTATTAGTGTAATCAAGAAATAGCTCCTCCCAGTCATCACTGCTAACAGAGGAGTTATTGTTTTTCCTTTCACCCAGCATTAATGAATTCATCTCTTCGTTGTGAGCAATTCCATTTGGGAGATGAGAACTGAATGTCCATTGGGGATCAGTTTTATGATTATCTAGATTAATTGTATCCTCACTACTGCTATTGTTGCTCTTTGTCCTTTTCATGATATCAGAGTTCTCCCTGAAGGCCTTGCCTGCTTCCGACCTCCAAAGCTTCAAGAAAAGATCACTCGGTTCCTTTGTGTTCTCCATCAACTCATTCTCAGACGAGAGGATTGAATTTCGGGAGAATCGTGATTCAGCTTCGAGCCTCGCCATCTCCCACTGTGACGCATGCTTCAGGAGTGGTGTAGACTGATCATTGTTGGGCGCATGGGTCGAAGGATCGAGTCCCATTCGCACAATTTTTTTCTTCAAATGGGTGTTCCAGAAGTTCTTAATCTCATTATCAGTTCTCCCTGGCAGCTGAGAAGCTATTATAGACCACCTGCATAAAGTCATTATATTAATGTTAACAATATCACTACTCCATCATAATCATCAGCATCTCTAGTTGGTTTATCAGCTTGTTTTTACTACCTGTTCCCTAGAATTGCATGGAGGTTAAGGATACTTCTTTCTTCCTCTGGTTGAAACTGGCCTCGCTTAATACCGGGTCTCAAGTAATTCGTCCAACGCAGGCGGCAACTCTTCCCACACCGAAGAAGCCCTGTGTTGAGATAATGGGTGTTGCACACATTGCATAATATTGTTATTTTATTATTTTATTTTTATTATGTAATGTTGTACCTAGATGGACGTGCAACATGTAAAGATTCCCATGGAATATTCTTGATGAGTTGTATTGTAACATTGTGATAATATTTCATGTAATTATTTAATATTGGGGGAAAAGAATTAAATGCCCAATATTAAATGTGGGGTCAGTGGGTTAGGTAACACATGGTTTTAGCACATGGTTTATGTAATACCACTTAGTGGTTTTGTGGGACTTGCTACTATATAAGCAGCCACAAGGGTAGTTGTTGGTGAGAAAAAGAGAGAGGAAGAGTGACAAGGAGAAGATAAAAGGCAAGAGTTGAGCGGGACAAGGCTTGACAGGTTAGCCAAGGGAGCATTTGTGAAGGTTGGAAGCATGGCATGGGATGTGTGGATTCATGCTTGTTCACATAGTTTGCTCGGTTGTGGCTATGGCCATGAAGGCTTCCATGGTTGTATGGCAATGATATTTTTGCTGAATAATACATGATGATGGATGCTTTTGGAGGCTGGGTTTTTCCCTCAATGAGGGTTTCCCAGGGTATATCTTGTGTCACATTTTGTGGGTATGTTTTCTATTCTCTTGCATGTGGATTTTAATTCCGTGTTTATTTCAGATCTATGATGGGTTATGTGGAAACGGTTATATTCTTTATTGCCAAGTTTCCTTACAAGTGGTATCAGAGCTATGGTTTTATTATTATAACCCTAGATTGAATCCATGGGAATGCATGAGAGGATAAAAGAAAGGGCAAGATATATGAAAAAATGATTGCAGATCTGAGGACTTTGGATTTGCTGTTATGATGGGATGTTAAAAGATTTGGGCATGGGAAATTGTTGGACAAAAGAGTTTTTCGGATGTTTCATTTAAATGAGGGTTTTGGGGGGTAGCTTGCAGAAATGACCTCCTGGGCAAAAACAGACCTCACCATTGGATCCGGGTCGACATTTTCATAAATTTTGATATATAATATGCCCTAGTTTGGCCATGTTCTGAGGAAATGAAAGAGTTTTTTTGGTTTCAGCTCATGATGGCCGTCAAATTTAATCCCGTCGGAATTTTCGTCACTGAAAAAAATAAAAAATGAAAAAATCGTACTGAAAATGGTAAAAAGACTGTCTTAATAAAATGACCATAACTTTCTCTCAGAATATCAGATTTTAGAGTTCTTATAGGCGTTGGAAAGCTAATTCAGAGCACTACAAGATGGTATAGGTTTGGTTCTTTGATTTTAAAATTTTGTCAGGTTTTCAGAGCCCTAAAGTCAGATGTTGTTTATTTTGAGCACGGATTAGGGGATAACTTGGGCATACGAAGTCGGATTTTGGACTTCGAGTAGTCAACGGAAAGCTCTTGGAGAGCTCTACACATTGGTTCAGATTTGGTGCAGGTTTGGCATGATTTATTTGTTGATATATTTATCTGAACTGTTTATGGTATATTTTGACTATGGTAACATTGTGAGTTTATGGCATTGGAGATTTAAGTTTTGATGTCATTGTATACTCAAGGTTGGTCTCATGATGATATGATTATCAGTGTTTGGTTTGGATATGCATGATGACTTGTTGGGTCTACAAGTTGTGCAGTGTTGTAAGCGGTCTATACTTACAGGTTGCATTTATAGCTTGGTTATGGGTTGTCTTTGCCCATTGATCTTTCATTATTGATGCATATTCAGATTGGTGGCTTGGATTTGGGTTGTCTATGCCCTAAGTCACATGATTTTATCTTCATGTTGAAGGGATGAGATGTTGTTACCAGGTGTAGTCATGGCAGAGGATTGTGGTTGACTATGCTGACAGGTTGGACATATTGAGAGCCAGATGCTCGGTTCATGGATGTGATCATGGTGTCATGGATTTTGGCATGACATGATTGGATAACAGGTACATCCTTGATGTTCATTAGCTTGGATTTCTGATTCAGTTATGGTGGTATATCTTCTTGGTTGAGGATCATAGTTATTTAGTTTCTTTTTGAGGAGCTCATGATGTGCACTTTGAGTTCTTTGATGGTTTGATGCCTTGGTTGATTCTCATGGTTAGAGGATGGTTTTTTCATCATGATGTCATGGATAGCTTGGATACACGGTTTAGTGGGAGCTTGTGACAGTGATGGGGTGACAGTGCAGGATTAGTTCCTGGTTTGGTTTATATCTTCTTGGTTTGGAGAGGATGGATTTTATGATGCCATAGGTGACTTGGTACCACGGTTGAGTGGGAGTTGTTGGCATTGATATATTTATTGAGTGTTTGCAGATGTTGGAGGTTTGTCTTAGATCCTGTTGCTGCAGAAGCGTCTTTGACATTTGCATGGTGCACTTGTTATCTTCATGGTGTGTGAAGATGGTTCGATCTTGAGGACTCATGGAGTTCTTGGTTATCTTCATGGTGTGTGGAGATGGTTTTCTTCATGGTGTGTGGAGATGGTTGCATCTTGAGGACTCATAGGGTTCTTGGCAAAGGTGTGGTTTATGCTTTTATTTGGCATGTTATCCTTGGTATGAGGATGGTTTCATTATTATGTCATGGTATACTCTTGATACGCGTTTAGAGTTGTGACATATTATGGTGTGTTCATGTGGAGCATGTTATCTCTTTGGTTGAGATGGTAAGATCATGTTGTCATGTTTATGTTCCTGAGGCCATGGTTGGAACTTTGACATTGATCTTGGTTTAGTTTCTTGGTATTGAGTACACTGATCATAAGCTGGATACTTCATGATATTGCTATGTTGCATTTGGAGTTGGCATGGATTGATTGGTTACAGGTGCTCATGGATACTTAGAGACGGTGGTGACGCTGATTTCTCTTGGATTAGAGAAGTATTTGTTGAGACGGTTGATGGTTTCAGCAGGAAGTCCGAGGGGCAGTCACCTGATATGGACTTGAGAGGAGATTGTTCTTAGATGAGTCTTGGTTGGAGACTTGGGTATCTTGATGAGCATTCTCATTCCCCACTCTTAGTCTACTCGGCGGTTTGCTACTTGAGAGGTATAGCCCATTGTTTTTTCTCAAGTACATTATATTTATGCTTGTCTTTCATGGATATGGATCTTGAGCTATGGTACATGAGTTAGTTCTGGAGGGTTCATTTGAGAGATGGTTTAGCATTGGTTATCTCCATGTGCATATGTTGTTATGCTGGTTGAGTTTGGGAGATGGTTTTATATTTGGGCATATTCCTTGGATTAGGAATGGTTATTCCTTAGTTTAGGAATGGTTTTATTGAGTTTGATCTTCTTGTGAGAGGCTTACATCCATGATTAGTTATATGGTATGGTTTGGGTGTTGTTGAAGCTTCTTGTTGGGGTTTTATGGAGGAGATCATACTTGCACAGTTTACATCTAGAGGTGTGTGTAGAAGGACATGATACAAGTTATGATTTGCATGGTTTCTCTGGTCTTGGTTATCTTCTTGGATGTTCAGTTTTACCTACATTGGATTTGAGATTGGTTAGAGATTGTGATCACTGGTTTGTGCTCATGTATGTCATGTGAGAGATGACATGGTTATTACTTTATCTCTTTCCTCTGTTGGTTGTGGAGAATTTGGGAGACTATTGGAGACTTGTTATGAGAGTTGTTCTTGCAGGATATCAGTTGATGTATTGTGGATGTCCTTGATACTACATGGATTCACTTCTTTGAGATGTGTTGAGTGGATTGGTTATAGATTTGACATTATCTTTTGCAGTGGGAGCTTCTTGGTATATATGTGGCAGGTATTGCTCTTGAGGCTTATGATTGCAGGTTGCAGATTTGATATGTCAGTGATATGAGAATCCACTTGTTATACCTTTGAGGTATGGATAGTTGGATGGGTTTGGCACTTTGCTGTGGGTGCTATTTCAGCTATGGATATTTTGACAACTACGGATACATGTGATTACCTTTGGATCAGGTTTTTTTGTGCTTGGATTTCAGTTGGTACAGGATTTTATGATCTTCTAATGTGACAGGTTGGGTGGCTTTCTCTTTGGATGGCTTCTATGTATGTCCAGTGGGAGTGGCATAATAGGAGGTGAGATCATTCATGTTTGAGATGCTGGATACTTTGATTTTGTTGCGGGTACCAGGATGGAGCACTTGGTGTATTTTGATCCATGATGGTGGATGTGCTGGGAGGGATTGTTCCCTTGTTCATTTATGTGGCTACGGATTGACCATATGCAATGTATACAACAAGTGGGAGATTGTTGAGATAATGGGTGTTGCACACATTGCATAATATTGTTATTTTATTATTTTATTTTTATTATGTAATGTTGTACCTAGATGGACGTGCAACATGTAAAGATTCCCATGGAATATTCTTGATGAGTTGTATTGTAACATTGTGATAATATTTCATGTAATTATTTAATATTGGGGGAAAAGAATTAAATGCCCAATATTAAATGTGGGGTCAGTGGGTTAGGTAACACATGGTTTTAGCACATGGTTTATGTAATACCACTTAGTGGTTTTGTGGGACTTGCTACTATATAAGCAGCCACAAGGGTAGTTGTTGGTGAGAAAAAGAGAGAGGAAGAGTGACAAGGAGAAGATAAAAGGCAAGAGTTGAGCGGGACAAGGCTTGACAGGTTAGCCAAGGGAGCATTTGTGAAGGTTGGAAGCATGGCATGGGATGTGTGGATTCATGCTTGTTCACATAGTTTGCTCGGTTGTGGCTATGGCCATGAAGGCTTCCATGGTTGTATGGCAATGATATTTTTGCTGAATAATACATGATGATGGATGCTTTTGGAGGCTGGGTTTTTCCCTCAATGAGGGTTTCCCAGGGTATATCTTGTGTCACATTTTGTGGGTATGTTTTCTATTCTCTTGCATGTGGATTTTAATTCCGTGTTTATTTCAGATCTATGATGGGTTATGTGGAAACGGTTATATTCTTTATTGCCAAGTTTCCTTACACCCTGCATATAGTAATTAATATAACATTAAGTTACAATCTAACCTCGTACAAGCAATGCTGCCACGTTTAACTTCATTTATTGTGCACATGCAAATTTCTTTACAATGAATCAACCAAATACTTGTGTACTCCACCTCTATACAAATTGATCAGGTTCATACAAGTGACAGCACACACAGAACTTAAAAGATGATGTCTACCTTTCTAAAGTAGATACCCATTAAGCATAGATATGTTTAAAATTAAATATGTATTAAGTAGTTAGGTGGAAAAAGAAAATCAAATGAGATGGAGATAGATCTTAACAAACAGATGAAGATGGTAGATGAGATAACATGGGAGAAGAAATAATTTTAGCAGGAATCTTCAGTATATGTGAATATTTTCAGGCTAATCTCCATCCAAAATACACTGACCCTTTTATTTTTTTCCAGATTCACGAAAATGTAGATATTTTTTTCCCAAACTAGGCAGATCATGAAGATCAAATGTTGAAATTTTCAGAAATTTTTTTATTTGAAGCTTTGTTGTCAGAAAAGGGAATCCATGAAATCTCTAATCCTTAAGAAAGATCACAGAATTTGATCCAAAACATTGATGTTAAGAAAATGTACACACTCATATCTAAAAACACACAACAAATAACATTAGTTAGTTTTTAAACACAACCTACAAAAATTCAAGTAATAATTATTTAACTATACATACTTCGAAATACTCAAACTTTATAATAACGTTAATAAACAAATAAAGTCTATATATACCCATAAGTTCAAAGACCCCATATTGTTCTCTATCTATCTAGAAAACTAAAACAAAATATTCATTAACAAATAACTTAATTCTCTGCCAGCTTTAGAAACAAGAAGCCCCATTAGAGAAGAAAATGCAATGTATAAGAATTGATTATTTTTACCATTGGACATGAAAATAACCATAATCTAATGCATGTAATTCCTAGACTAGACAAACGTTAAATTGAGAAATTCCTTACCCAATAAACAAAATATGTATATAATTTCTTGCCAAATAAGTATGTGTTAAAGTCAAATGATTCTACGTGGCTTATACTTCAAATGAAATGAAAACAATATACAGACCAGCCTGTTTGGGAAGAGCACGCCAGCTTCCATGGCCGTTTTGCTTAATATACTCAACTAGAATCTTATCTTCTTCACTTGTCCAGGGCCCCCTTTTCAGGCCAGTTTTCTCACAGCAAGGGGCTCTAGTCATTATTGTTCTGTTTCTTGCTTGCACACCAGAATAAAGACAGTTTATAAAACCAGTAGATTGGCACCACCAAATTTATTATCACTCTTGAACGTCTGAATAGATTTAGAGTTTACAGAAGGCAAGATTGGCACGACCACATACATTTTTTCCTCATCGTGCATACGATGTGGAGAAAGATTTTCCTCAAATTATCAGTGAAAAAATGAAATGCTAAAATCTAAATCTAAATATGATCTTTGAAAATATTACCATTTGATTTGTTTTTGTTAATGGTGTTTAATTATATTCTGTTTAAGGACATTTTATGTTTTAATTTACTTATCTATTTTATTAATAATTATATTAACAAACTAATTTTATTCTACAAGCTGTAGGCAATATATTATTGGATTCACTTTTCTACAACTAATGCAATAATTATAATGTTGCACTAGTAATTATTTTTTAATTAATTCAATACTTTTAAAATTTTCATATTTATTTATTGATTAAATCTATTAAATAATTAATTCATTTCAAATATGATTGATTCATTTCAATTTGTGTTATAGAAATTCTTTTTTCGGAACTTCTCCATATTAATTTTTTGGACCTTCATAACTAACCTCTTAATTCATCCTAGTCATATAAAATGTTTAGCTGCATAAAATTAACATATGAAGAATAAAATAACTGAAGAATGAACTAGAGGGCAAACTCAATTAGAATCAACTGACGATAAATAAAAACAATTTCAAACAAAGTATAATAAGAAGAAGAACAACAACAAACCTGAAAGACGATATAAGAACAAGAGCGGTAATCGATATTTTATAGTTTTGATTTTTCGTTTTGGGTTTCTTCGGCTTTATTACAATGCATTAATATCTCACCTAAAATGGCCAATTATCAGTGGGGACAACAACGATATATGGTTATCAAACCCTTTAAAGATAGGTTTGGTTTTGTCAAATTTTTATTCTCTTTAACTTTCCTATTTTCTCTGTTTAAATTGACATGGTTCATAAATTACTTAATTTCAAATCTCAGGGACTCCAATTTAGAACTAAAAGAGATTAAACTTAAACTATATAACTAAAAATACGACGTCAATTATTTACATTGAAAATGATTCACTGTTAATTGAACTTCTTGAAATTGTCACTTTTTGGCTCACTGCAACTAACTGCAACACAAAGCGTCCAGTTCCTACCAATGATGATACATGAATGTACATTACATTTTCCATAGTAAATGTATGTATAATAGAAGTAGATAGTGAAAGAACATACCAATAAATGCCAAGTTAAGTGAACAACAATCTTGTAAACATAATATTGTAGTATCGATTGTCTTATTTTCTTCGGTTAACAACCATCATTTAATACGATTAGATGGTTTTAGGAAACTACATCTAAGTTTGAGTGGTCTAGAAAGTTCTTAGCTGAGTTAAATAGAACAATTCTAGGGAGTTCTATACATTTAATTGAAAATCAATTTTTGTACAAGATATTTATAAAGTGTCAAATTAGTTGGTATATATTAATTGCAATATTATCACTTCACAAGATGGTCAATAAGATTAAGGAGAAGTAATTTATTTTGAACTATGAAAATATATCATATAGCAAAACTATATACTTGCAAAAAATTGTTGTAAAATAAATTAATTTAATTGAACAATCAAATTAGAAAGTTGCATTACATGAATGCTATAGTATCCAGCTGGAACTAATAATGTTGGTAATCACTCTGATCTCAACTGCCTGTCACTCTTGCCGATGACTGTACCCTGCACCTACACGTATGTTTGCATATAAATAAATATTAGTTCAGCATAACCTTTCATATTTAGAAATCAATTGTTTAAAAATACATTTATTAAATATTTTTTAATGATGGAAACAGTAATTTAATTTTATGCTATGACCTTCTTACATGAGATTAAAGTGCGTGAATTTTAATGTTGAATGAGTTACTTTAAATTTATATAATAAATTAAAAAGTTTCTGTATTTCGGTTTCTATATAGTTCAATGAGATTGGTTTATTAGTTTCCTGCAAATATCTTTAGAGGTTACATGGTTAGCGTGAATTGCAGTAATTATTTCAGTTTATCAATATCTTATTTTTATAAGAATGTGTATTTAATTTGGATTTAAAGCATATTCTATCTATTTTATTTGAAATTGATAAACTAGATTCTATAAATATCTAGTGAGAAAACTTGAAAACAAAATTCATAGAATGGATGATTTAGGGTCTTTATGTGTAAATCACTAAAATAATTTGAGTATCTTTTAGAATTATTTTAAAGTATAACTTAAAATCTAACTATATAATTTCAAGTTGGATAAGGAGATATTTAAATTATAGATATGAAAATTTAAGTTTAGGGAATGAAAATTAAATCAAGTTTCATATTAACTACAAATCTATGTAATTTTGTTGTAGAGAGAAAGTTTTGTTATTTACAGTAGTTATATCCCAAATCCTTGTGAAGTCTTGGGATCATGGAGAACTTTAATTGGATTGGTCATAGGATGGAAGATTTGGATTCTAACATATAACTTGTACAAGGTTACAATTCTAGTATGTACTATTATCAAAATTTTTTGAGATAGAGGAAATGCCAATCCCTCTCTTATGTCAATGTTCAAAAAAATTAAACTAAGACTTGAAGCTATTGATATTAGTGATGATGAAGAAGTAATTATATCTAATCATAAAATTGAAATAGAATAAGATGAGGAAAGGTTCAAGAGACATTTGACTAGAGAAAATATTAGAGCCTCTTTTGATCCTTCTAATTACTATTGAAAAATTGACATTGATGCTTTGTTTGATTCAATCTCTTAGGTGGACAAATTTTCTTATCAAGAGAGGATCTCTTATCATAGGAAAGTGAAGATAGGAACCACTAAATTGAAAGGACATGCATCTCTTTGGTGGGAACATTTGTAAATAGATAAATGAATGAGAGGAAAAGAAACGATAAACATTTGGATTAAGATGTTGGTAAGTTAAAAATAAAATTCCTTCCCTCTAATTATCATGTTAACTTGTTGAAGATAATGTAGAACTTAACATAGGACATGACTGTGAAGGATTAGAGCAAAGAATTGTATAGGTTAGATATTGGATCTAGATATGTTTTTGACAAAGTTGAGAGTGTTCCTAGATACCTGAATGGGTTGATGACTTCATTCCAAGATGAAATTAGTTTGGTAAAAATGGAAGGTGTAGAAGAAGAATAATTTTATGCCTTAAGGGCCTATTTGGTTGGTGGAATATAATTTAAGAATTGACATTTAGAATGTTGAATTTGGATTTCCAAAACTTGAAATCTAGATTATGGTTTTGGGAATTTGACTTGGGACCTTTTGGTTCACCACGAATTCATAATGAGGATACACATTTCTCATTAAAACCATACTACACAATGAAAATACTAACTCAAAAAAAAAATTAATTTATAAATTATCGTGATATTGCAATATTTTTCCATATGTCCTTATACAAAATACAAATATTGAGGTAACTTATAAAACATTTAGCAAGGTTTTATCTTTATTAAGCTCATTTTCGCATAAGATTCAAACATACAAGGCCAATAAGTACACATAGTAGGTAGTGTAAAAAGATTATTTCAGCCTCTTGTGCCTTACATGTTTTGCACTCATTTCCTTCATCAAGTATTTCAGCTTTGGTTGAAGCAACGCCAGCCGTGGCCACCTCTCACGCCTTACAAAATTTGCACTCATTTCTTTAATCATTTGCAATTGTAGAGTGGACATCATCAACCCACCTGAAATGTCAACAACCATCGTTACCCTACAATATACAATCTACATTAGTTCACACTAAAGAGATTACATGTCATTAATTTGAAACATATAATACATAACATGTTATTAATTATTTTCTTTCTATTAGGGAAACACCAAAATTGGCGCCCAAGATTATTCTTTGTGAGCAACACTTTTACTAGGCATGACACAAAATCACATGCGTAATCATCAATTAACACATCTCTCACAACCATGAATCTTGTGTCAATAAACAACATGCCATGAAAACTTTTCAGAATTTCAAGGAATAAATAATTAAAGGACACACATACAAAATAATAAATAAGAAATGATAATTATCACTATAAGAAATGAATAAATAAACTTGAAATAATAAATAAGATACTATATGATAAAGGATGATATCAAGATTGTTGTAAGAGACTTCTATGACAAGGATGATATAAAGATTAAATTACAAGTTTAAGTATTTTATTCGCTTGCATTACGTCCCCAAACTCTAGGGAAGTCCCCATAAAGTTTGTTGCTTCATTTTTGCTAGGATTTATGTTTCACCCAAATGAATTGAATTCAGGTGGATTTTTATTCTAGATGAGATATACCTTCTAGCCTAGTTTAATATGAAAATAAGTATTATTTTTTGTTTGACAAAATGGGAGTTGTCCATAGGAATATAAAATGTTGTGCAAGTGATCTAGCATTGATATTTTATTTCCGCTCATCTTAAAACAATTTATTTTCTTGAATCATTACAACTCTCATTTATTGTCTCCTAAAAAGTCAATTGATTGTCACAAACTAATAGTTCACTCATTGTCATAATTGTCCTTAATAATAATAGAGAACCAATCTTTTAAAAATATTCTCATTCACAAATATGTAAAATTATAATAAATCTATAAAGCTATTCAATTAAAGAAACTATCCAATATCAATATCATTTATGCCTTGAGAATCTCTTTCACCTTCCTTTTTAATCACAACTATTTTTTTATTTTGTACTGTGAACTATCCTCTAAAGAGATTTGAGTGCATTTGTCAGCTCTCTTAAAGGGAACTTTTTTATATTTTTGATATAAGAATCCATTTTTTACAATGAAATTTGGTTTTTTTCTTAAAATGGGAAATCAATTGGTTTATATTAAATTTTTTAACTTTACTATGAGGATGTAGTTTTTGTATAATAAAATAGAAGTTGTTGATGTAAGTAGATAAAAAATTCCTAGCCTAGGTCTCAATTTCCCAAACTCTACAAGGTTTCTCATAAACCTATAGGTTTACTACCTGACCATATTCCCATGAGGACCTCTCACACTTTCCCCCTTCTACAAGATCTATTACACCCATTTGTGTTCAATTTCTTTTCTCCCTTAACACACCAAGGCTCCTAACTAGGCATTTCTTGTTATCCTACAAGGTAAGGTACAAATACCAATGCAGCAGCCAAAATCCATTAAATTTTATTACTCAATATTGATATAATCTTCCTTATCAATCTTTGATCATGGTTCACAAACACACTTCACCAAGCTCCACATTTCTCTTGTTAGGCCTAGAAGCCTAAGAGCCCTTAATTAGGCTTTCTATCAAGGTTACCAAAAAATAGCTCTTATAAATTGAAAACATCCTACCAGACTATTTAATGATCCAAACACCCTTTTAGAAGACCTTTAAGGTTATGTAGGTTTCATCCTTCCAACTTCCCCATAATGACCTTTGTAAAATACCCGAATGTTAAGGGTTTTGAGGGTTTGAATATAGAATAGCCGGTACTAACTTCAAAGAACTTCCAATCATCTTGTCTAAACACCAAAATTGGTTCATGGAATCTTCACACCTTGTTATCCTCTCCACTTCTTGGATTGGCACTAACCAATCCCAAACAATCAACACCTAGCTTTGTATCAGCATATAACTCTTAGTTTGTATTCAAAACTTGCCTAGGGCATGCTTCAAAATATAAAAAACCAATTCCTTAGAACATAAAAATGAATATGTACACTATATACTGAGTTATCATCTTGATTCCAAAGGGCCATGGTGATTTAACAATTGAATTCATGAAGAAGCCATTTTTCTAGTAACAACTCAAAATAGGACTGTAAACATTACAATGTAATAATGAATTCAAAACACCTATCTACTCAAAACTTCAAGACACCAAAATGAAATAGAAATATCAAGATTTACACCTTTAATTATCTATGAAACAAATAAATCCCAATCTATCCATTCACTTTGGATATCAAGGTATGTAAGTAGATTGTGATTGGAAATGATTTAAAAATGAATTTTTTTATCAAACTCCAAATCGTACAATCTGACCACCAACCCTTCTTATAGGTGTGTAATGGTGTTATATAATATTTTTTCATGTGTGGTAACATATAGACCCAATTATGGTAAAATCTAAGTTTGATCAGTTTGGGCAAAAAGTTGTCAAAGTTGTCAAATGCAACTTTTGCAAAATTTCAAAATTGGTTGAGCAACTTTTACAACTTTTTCCTCTGACAATGTATGGATCCCAAAACCTTACATATGGGTTCCACATGGTCTGAAACTAATTTTTAAAATCATTCCTCAACATTAGAGTTTTTGACCAACTCTTGATCAACTCTTGACCTATGCAATCTATTATAAGCAATATCAACAACCCAAAGACTCCTCACTCATTCACCTATCTAGCTACTCCTAATCACACCCTTGGGGGTTTATATTTATCCCTTATTCATTGATGGTTGACTAGAACTATCCACAAGCCAAAATGTGTTGGGACCTTAACCTAGATCCTAGGTGCTCCTACACCATTCTCCTTGTAGAAAAAAGAACTCATGGTGTATCAACATTAAGAAGTTCAATAGAGATACCTTTCTTCTTAAACCAACTCTTAGCTATCATCCATGTTGCCTCATATTTTGGTTGATTCTTCCATTTGATGAGATGTTCCATATAGATTCTATACCTAGTCTTCTTTTTCACTCGAGAATCCAGAGCTCTTTTAGCTCGAGGCTTGGATTTTGTTGGAATATTTACTTACTTAGTGTCTTCTTTGACCTCTATTTCTAGGTGTCCCTCTTTTATATTAGGTCCTCTATACAAAATCAAAACTTTCACATTAAAGATAAGAGAAATTGCCAAATCTTGTGGTAATTATATCTTGTAAGCATTAGAACCATATTTTACCAATATCTTACAAGGGACTATCCTTCTCATCTATAATTTGGTAGGAATGCCTTTAGTAAGTCTAGATTTGTTTAAATGCACTAACATCCAATCTCCTACCTCAAATTGCACATCTTTCCTGTTTGTATACATCTTTGACTTCAACATTTGAGTAGCTTCGCCTAATGTTCTCTTGACCTGTTCATGTACCTCCCTCGTGGATTTCCAAAGTCATCTACATGTCCACTTATTTTTTCATGTGGTTTTTGTTCTCTGAACTCACATATGCCTCTTGAATGGTAACCATACGACATATACTATTTGAAATGGAAATCTTCCTATATTCTTGTTCATATTGTTACTATAGGAAAACTTTTCTTGTGATAGGACTTGATCCAAAGTTTGACCATACTCCTTTGTTAGAAATTTTAATGGGTTTCCAAGTACCCTATTAAGGAGTTCAATTTTACCAACTATTTGTGGATGGTAAGTTGAATATGGACTAAACATTTTTGTAGTCTCTTCCATAAAGTTCTACAAAAGTGTCCCATGAACTTAAAATCCCTATTAGAAATAATGTTGATTGATAACCCATGTATTCTCACAATATCCTTGAAATAGAGATGAGCTATGTAACTAGCATCATGTGTGGCCTTGCAAGGATCATCTTGTTGAACCTATCAACAACAACAAAAATACAACCCCAACCTCACTTTGTCCTTGGAAAACCAACAATAAAATCCATACTAATGCACTCCCATGGCCTGTTTGGTATGGGTAAAATTTGATATAATCCTATATTTGTAGAAGTACACTTAGCCTTTTGACATACCATACCCTAATCAACATACCTCTTAACATATTTCTACATCCTTAGCCAATAGTTGAATCTCTCCATTATCTCTAGTGTCTTATTTATACCAAAATGTACGCTAAGACTTCCATATACCTCTCTTGAATCAAATTTTGTCTCATAGATCCTCTAGGTACAAAAAACTAGTTTCCCCTACATGATAATCCATTTTTCGAAGTAAAATCAAAATACTTGATATGATAATGATTATTGAATTCTAGGCATATGTTGTAGATCTCTAAAAAATCTTCATCTTTAGCATATAGGTCCTTAAAACTTTCCAATCCAATGCTTGCCAATTGGATTTCTCAGATGGTGAGCAACCTCCTTCAAGACATCACCAACCTTGTTTTCTTGGTTTTTTTTGTGTTTAATGGTAAAGATATATGACTTGAGAAACTCCACCCATTAATGTGCCTTAAAGTTAACTTCTCTTGAGAGTTGATGTAACTCAATGCCTTGTTATCCATATAGATAGAAAACACCTTTAGTAAAAGCTAATTCCTCCATTTCTTGAGTGCTTATACTAAACCATACAATTCCAAATCATAAGAGGAGTTGTTACAAATAGATAATACTGAGAATCAGGGGGGTAAATTAGTATTATACAAACTTTTACACACAACTGTATATTGTTAATTACTTAATAACTTGGAGATAAAAGTAAACCAACAATGTTGAATAGTAAATATAACCATACATATAGAGAACTCATAACACCATTATTTTTTAACTAGGGAAACCTTGGCCAAGGGTGTTGAGATAATGGGTGTTGCACACATTGCATAATATTGTTATGTTGTAATATTTTATTTTTATTATGTAGTGATGTATATATAAGAGCATCTGGATGGATGTGCAACATGTAAAGATTCCAATGGGGTATACTTGATGAATTGTATTATAAAATTGTGATAGTATTTCATGTAATTATTTAATATTGGAGAGAAAAAAATAAAATTCCAATATTAAATGTGGGGTCAAGGGATTACGTAGCACATGGTTTTAGTTCATCGTTTATGTAATACCACTTGGTAATTTTGTGGGACTTGCTACTATATAAGTAGCCACAAGGGTAGTTATTGTGTGAGGAGATAGAAGGGAAAAAGGGAAAGAGTTGAGTGGGAAAAGGCTTGATAAGTTAGCCAAGGGAGCATTTGTGAAGGTTGGAAGCATGGCATTGGATGTGTGGATTCATGCTTGTTTACACAGATTTCTTAGTTGTGACTATGGCTTTGAAGGCTTCCATGGTTGTATTGCAATGGTGTTTTTGTTAAATAATAAATTGTCATGGATGCTTTTGGAGGCTGGGTTTTTTCCTTAATGAGGGTTTCCTAGGGTTATGATTAAATCAAATTAAAAGATAATTTAATAAAAAATTTATAAAGAAAAGTCAATATTTAATTAATTGAGAAATTAATTAAATAAAAGAATTAGATTTAAAGACTTAAATTAAAGTTCTAATTTTGGTATAATCATATTTAATTAATTTAATAATAATATATTTAGGACTTTCATTTTTATAATAAACTCTAAATAATATATTATTAGTTAAATTAATAAATATACTACTAAAGACATCTTGTGGCTTAATAAAAGAGGAAAAAAATTAATTTAATAAAGTTTATTTCAATTAAATTGCAAAAGGTTGTGCATGAGAATTAAAATACAATAAAATAATTAAGAAAAAGTTTTCACGTGATTGGAAAACTGAAGCCCTAATTTGAGAAAGCTCTTTATTAAGGAATTAGAGCTCATTTCTCGACACATAGGTTTGGAGGAGCCAATTTCTGAGAAGAGGGTTTTCAAAGGAAAAGGAATTGTTTGCGAGCTCCATGCATCTATTTGTTTAGAATTAGATCTAGATAGGATCTTATGCGTTTTGCGTAATAGTTTCTTTCATTGAAATACATGTCTTCTCTGTGTCTAAATGGAACTGTTTTCATAATTTAACTAGGTCGAAATACTTGTTTGTGAAATTATTGTTCTTCATTTGAGAAACAACTATAAATGAATTCAAAATTTGAAACCCTTGTCTTGTAAATTTTAAAGATTTGCATTTTTGGAGATTTGTATTTTGATTTGGGTAGGGTTTGGAAAAGAAATCAAATTTGATATGAAAAATTCGATTGGTTATTCATGTTTTCCCTATTAGATCTATTTCATAAATTTATAAAAAACTATGTTAATAAAAATTACCACAGTAAATAATTTTACTGTGATAATTTTTATCACATAATATAAACTGGAAAATCATGAAATTTTATTTCGAATGGGGGTGATTTTGTTTATGTTTTGTTTTATAAAACCTATTAAAATAAATAATAATATACAATGGAGAAGAGGGGCTGTAAAATCACCCCCTCAACTGTGATGGCAGGTGTCACCACCAAGGCAGCGACACTACTAGAGCAACAGGCTGCCAAAGAAGCCAACCATTCAATGGCCTCCCCAAAATTTGGGGTAACGGATTTCAAATCACTTTTAATTTTTTTATGTTTTTTGAATGTTTTTAAATTGTATTAATAATAATTTTATTAAAATATTTTAATATTAATATTAATTGGTTGTTGTTATTGTTATTTAATAAGTATTATATTATTTAGTATAATGATTATTAATATTAATAAATTAATATAATTACAAATATATCATTTTATTGATATTTTGATAATTGTTATTATTAATGATTTAATAATAGTTAATGAAAATTTAAGAATAATAGTTAATTATAAAGTTGTTGTAAATATACTTTGTAAAATTGAATTGAATTAATAGGTTATGCAAATCTGAGACTTAAACAAACAGAAACGTCAACTTTTCTTATAAATCAATATCTCGTGTTTTCAAAACCAATCAAAATTATGATTTAACTACACTACTATTAGTTATATTTCCTTTTGTATTGGGTTTGGGGTTGACTTAGAGTGTTGACTACTTTTGGATGTCTACCAAAGGTTGAGAGTTTCTATTTTGGAGTTTTGTTCCATGATGATGTTATGTATATGATCATTTATACCCGATCATGGTGATGTGTCATGTGTTTTTTCTAGATAATGAATTTTGATTAGTTTTTGTTAGCAATTTCTAGGTTCTTGTATAGAATTGAGTTGAATGGTATGATTTTCCTAGAGTAACCTTTGAGTCTTCGATTAGTTATCTTCTGATGCTTTCCAATTGCTTGTATAGGATTGAGGTGATTATTGTGTTTTATCTTTAGGTGCTTTCCATTTACTTGTAAAAGACTGGGGTGAATACTATGTTTGGTCTTGAGGTGCTTTCTAGTTGCTTGTAAAGGACTAAGGTGAATACTATGTTTTATCTATAGGTGCTTTCCAGTTACTTGTAAAGGACTGAGTTGAAAATTGTGATTTTATGAGTTGTACTTTTTATGAACCTAGTGTTGGAAATATAAGAGGAGTAACTGAGAGGGGATGGGTGAATCAGTTACTATTACAATAAATCCTAGATCCCTTAAATGTCAGTACAAAAATGTAAACTGAAAACTGAATACTGTTGAAGCTCGATAAACACATATAGAATGTTGTAACTCGGTAATAACTAAATGAGCTATGTAAATGCTTAACATACAAACTTTAGATTTTATCTGTAATTACCATTATTTTAACTTAGTTTCAAACACATAAAAGAAAATAACATGAACACATTTGACACCAGGATTTAATGTGGAAATCCAATTTGGAAAAAACCACCAGTTGCAACTAGTTACTATTTTCACTCTTCTAAAGTGATCACTATTAGAAGCCAAACCTATTAAAGGTTACAAAAAAATTGTTAGGTGTGACCTTGTTAAAGGATTTAATCACCCTGTTAGGAGTGGCCTTGTTAGAGGTCTTGAGAAAATTCAATAGAACTACCACCTTATTAGAGGATTTGCAAATAGTAGTTAAGCCAACTTTGTTAAGAGATTTAGATCACTACTATAATGGTTAGAGAGTAACAATGAGATGACCTAATTTGAATGCAACTAAATTGCTGATTACAGATCTCTATTCTAGCTTGTACTTGATCCTTCTTGATCGAATATAACTTTTTTGCTCCACAAAGATATTTTTCTTACCCTTCAAATTCACTTTCTCTTCTCATCATTAAATCTTCAATAAAATCTTCATACTTGCACATCCACACTTTGAAACCACAACTTTACCTTATACTTATATCTTTCATATTGTCAAGTTAGCTCAAATAAAACTTAGAATAGTTAATATTCATCACCCTAGTTGGCTAGAATCAATAGACAAATCAGTTGAGCTTAATATGAAAAAAATAATAAAATCCTTCATTAGCTGACCTAGCTTGGTAGAAACTAACTCAGAAACAATTTCCTTTGTTAACCAAAAAAAGTCTGGTTAACACTGTAAACTTACAAAAATCCTTTGGCAATGAAGTGAGCTTAGTTAGCACTAGTTCCATCCAACTTTCCTTCATTAATCGAGTGAGATCAATTAACACTCATCTTCTGCATACTTTCCTTTGACACCCAAGTGAACTCAATAGATACTACCTTCTGAACTATGCAATCACAAGAATGCTCAGTAGACATAGAAAACTATCTTCACTACCCAAGTGAGCTTGACATATACTGACTGATAATGATATGACATTTGTGTAACATCAAAGATAATAAAAAATTAATTAATTGTATCCAAAAATCTCTCTCTTTTGCATTGATGGCAACACAATATGTCATACCATAATGTAATTTTGGAGTCATTCTTGAGAACTCCCTTTGCTAGTATTGAGCTCTTCCTTTCACTGGATTCTTCCTCTATCTACAACAATTTCTGCCAAGTTCATTTAGAAATTTCTCCCTCTTACAAAAAACTTCTCCTTCTTTGA
This sequence comes from Cupressus sempervirens, assembly GCA_028749045.1. NCBI lineage: Eukaryota > Viridiplantae > Streptophyta > Pinopsida > Cupressales > Cupressaceae > Cupressus > Cupressus sempervirens. The sequence continues at coordinate 201,570,264 of CM053785.1, forward strand.
AATGAAAACAAACTTTTCCTTCTTTTAGTTCCATACTTCTAGATAACCCTCAGTCCTTGGTTCTTAACCAAAGAGACTAGGTGAAAAAGCTAAATCTCCATAAAAAATTTCTCAAAAATATTACAATAAACTTCTCCCTCTTTGACAACACATGCCAAAGACAATAATTTTGTTAATATCAATGTACCTTAAGTACTCATTCATTTGCAATATGGCCTTGTCAATTGTGCACCAACTGATTGATCCTCCACTTAGCTCTTGTTTATGCTTCACTAAGCTTTATTTAGTGAACTTCAGATAGGGGAATGACCCCTAGCTTACCTCTTAGATACAAAAATGCATCCTTAGGTAATGGCTTGGTGAATATGTCTGCAATCTATTCTTTTCTATTAATATATTCCAATCTGACTTCTTTATCCTACACCAACTCTCTTAAGAAGTGATATTTTATAGCAATGTGATTTTTTTGGTATGCATCACTGGGTTCTTTGTTATATTGATTGTATTGGTGTTATCACAATATATGACTATAGGATCTTTGATCTCTATCTTCATTCCTTCTAACAATTGTTTGAACCAAACAATGTTAGAATAATTAACTATTGTTGCCACATATGTTGCCTCTGCTATGGATTGAGATGTACAATTTTGCTTCTTGCTTGTCCAAGACACTAGTCTTTTACCAAGAAAGAATGATCCACCACCGGTTCTTTTTTTGTCATCAATACATCTTGCCCAACCAATATCAGTAAATACCTTCAAGTCCAAATTGCCTCCAAATTTGTATCATAAGCCATAGTCTTCAGTACCTTTTAGGTATCTCATGATTTTCTTGATTTCCATCATGTGATTTTTCTTAGGATTTGCTGAGAATCTTGCCACTATTCCAACTGCTAGAGCAATATCAGGCCTTGTATGTACTAGATACTGCAATTTTATAATCATTTATTTCTATGTGGTCTAATCTACTTCTTTGGAATCATAATTTTTGGAAATCCTATGTCCAGTAGACAAGGGGGTTCCAACTGGTCTTAAATATTCCATTCCAAATTTCTTCAATATCTCCTTGATATACTTAGATTGAGTGATGTAGATACCATTTTTATTTTGTTGTATCTGCAATCCAACAAAGAATTTTATCTCACCAAACATGGATGTCTCAAATTCTTTACTCATTTCTTTTGGAAATGATTTTCACAAGTTATCATTTCCTATAAATAGAGTATCATCAACAAATATTTCTGCCAACACAATCTTCTTGTCTAGTCTTCCTTGATATACAAACTACTATTATCATTTGTTTTGTGAAAGCCAATCTGTACCAAGTAATTATCAAGTCTTTCATACCAAGCTCTAGGAGCTTGTTTGAGACCATATAATGCTTTGTGTAAGTTGCAAACCATGTCTCTTTTGCTAGGATCTACAAAACCTTCTAGTTGTTGAATGTAGACTTTCTCATCAAGAATTCCATTCAAGAATGCAAATTTAACATCCATTTGATACACTTTGAATCCTTATGCACTACATATGCTAGTAAAGTTATAATACCTTCTTCTCTTGCTATAGGAGAAAAAGTCTCACCATAATCGATACCTTCTTCTTGATAATAACCTTTGCACACCAGTTTTGCTTTGTTTCTAGAAACTTTTCCATCTTCATTTAGCTTATTTTTGAATACCCACTTTGTACCAATTACTTTCTTACCCTTGGGTCTAGGAACAAGAGTCCAAGTTTTTTTCTTTTCTATCTATTCTATCTCTTCATTCATTGCTTCAATCTAACTTTCATTTTCTAGAGCATCTTTAAGACTTCTAGGTTCAAATTCAACAAGTAAACATGTACCATTTAATTTTCTTCTTTCTATTGTTTCATCAAATTTGTCTCCAATGATCTGATTAGATGCAAGATGCCTTCTTACATATCTTACTAACATAGGCTCTTTTGATTTTGAATGAGTTCCACTATCTTCATTATGACCTTTAGTTTCAAGCTTGAGTCCTTCTATCTATGACTTAGGTCCATCAAAGTCAGTTTGAACTAGCTCGGTGGCCTCTGGCGATGACTCAGATTTTTCATATTGTAACTTGGGTTGCACTGTCTACAACTTAGTAGCTATTGGAGATTTTGGGGACTCGAGAGATGAAACTTCCTTTTTTTCTAGATAGGTTTGGTAGGGTATTAGGTTAATAGTAAACAATCTTTTCTAATCATGTGGCTCCTTGTTTCTTTCTTCTTCACTCTCTTCGGCAAACTCATCAATTCTAACATGTGGACTTTCTATAATTTTATGAGTAGACAAATTCAAACATTTGTATGCTTTACTTATGCAGGAGGATTCTAGAAATATGCCTTCATCACCTTTTACATCAATTTTTTTTTTTCTAGACTCTTTCAAGATATAACATTTTCTGCCAAACACTTTCAAGTAACTTACATTAGGTTTGTAGCCATACCATAGTTGATAAGGAGTTTTGTTTGAGTTTTTCTTCAACTATACTTTGTTCAAGGTCTAAACTATAGTGCTGATAGCTTCCTTCCAGTATTTGAGAGTAACATTCTTTACAATCATCAGGGTTCTTGCATAATCCATGACATGTCTTTTTCTTCTTTCAGCTATACCATTCTACTATGGTGTACCAGGGGATGATACTTGTATTTTAATTCATCTTTCAATGCATAAATGATTGAATTAATTGGAGATGAATTCACCACCTCTGTCTAATCTTAAACATTTCAACCTCTTTCCAATTTCTTTTTCTACTCTTGCTAGACAGCATTTGAACTTTTGAAAGGCTTCTGATTTTTCCTTTAGACACATTACAATCATCATTATAGAATAGTCATCAACAAAGAGAATGAAAAAATTTCTCCACTATAACTCTCCATTCCAATAGGTCCACATAAGCCTATACGAACAATTTTTAAGACTTCTTCTAATTGATAGTTTTTGCTTTTGAAACTAGTCTTTCCCATCTTACCAATTTGGCAATTCTTGCATAGTCCCATATCAAGCTTCTTGAAACTAGGAATACCTCTTACTCTTTTATGTTTTCTTATCTTAACCAAATTATCAAAGTTTACATGACATAACCTTTTGTGCCATAACCAACTTTCTTCTACTTGAGCAATAAAACATAAACAATTACTGAGATCAAGATAAAATAGATTACCTTTTGTTTGCTTGCCAAATCCAACCAGATTTCATTTTCTATCTAGTAGTTTGGCCTATCTATTCATGAATTCTACCTTGAATCCAATGTTATTAAACTATGCCACACTTAGTATATTATGCTTTAGTTCTTCAACCCAATAAGCATTGTCACATATAAGTTATTTAGTCAATGAAATACATCCTTTTCCTTTTATGTTACAAGGTTCATTGTTTCCAAATCTCACATTACCTCCATCATAATATTCCATGTGCTCAAACTTTTTTTTGTCTCCAGTAATATGATGTGAACATCCACTATCAATAATCCATATATCATTTTTGTTAACATGAGAGATAAGTGCCATCTTATCCCCTTCATCATTAGATTCATCTTTCACAACAATACATACCATTTCATCTTCATTGTTATTAGAATATTTAGCTATAAAACAAGATTTATTACCTTTGTCCTTGTGGTTCTTGTAGTTTTTGGAATCCTTCTTGCTTTTGTGCTTATTGTTTTTCTTTTCATCTTTGATCTCTTTATTTGGACACCTTGCAGCAATGTCACCAACTTCTTCACAAGAAAAGCAGATCAGAGAAACTTTAGCTTTGTACTTTTCTCTTCCTTTGGAATAGTTCCTTGCAAGAAGGGCTTCAATAACTTCAAGATCACTATCTAAACTTTCTTTTGATGTTCCTTCTTCTTCACTTCCTATTTGATTGGATTTTGATTTCTTACCCTTTTCTTTGAGTGAGAGTTTAGCTTTAAAAGAAGATTCAATAACCTTTGAACTAGGAACATAGTTATCAAAGTTATCTAACTCAAAAGTTGTCAATCTTCCAACTAGAGCATTCGAAGATATTTTATTATTTGGATCACATCTCATCTCTTGAATATAAGACACTCTAATTGCATAAATAGGAAGAAGAATGTTAAGTACCTTGCTTACAACACTTTTCTCTTCAATGTCTCCTCCAAATGATTTGATTGCACTTGCACTTGCTTTTATCCTTTCCACATACTTTGTAGTGTTCTCATCTTCTCTCATTTTCATTTGGTCAAGTTGTCCTCCAAGACTTTCTTCTTTGGCTCTTCTTACATTGTCATCTCCTCCATAGATATCTTTTAGTTTGGTCCACATTGCATGAGCATTTTTACAATCCTTTACCTCAACAAATTCAGCATAACTAAGATTAGATGCAATATCAATCATCATGATGTTATGATTCTTCTTTTCAGCAATATCTTCAACTATTAATGTTATAGAGGGAGTTTTTTTATTCAGTATCAAGATATTTGCAACTTGAATCACTGATGGTAACTAGATGTAATCTCATAAGTCCTTTCCATGCTACAAAATTGTCTCTGTTCAACTTGGAAATCTCTTTTCTGTAGGACATTTTGATCTTTAGCTTAGGTCCTTGAAACCTTCTCTACAAGCATCAAAAGCTCTAATACCAATTGTTGGAAAAAATAAGAGTAACTAAGAGAGGAGGGGTGAATCAGTTACTACTAAAATAAATCCTAGATCACTTAGATGTTAGTACAAAAATATAAATTGAAAACTGAATACTACTAAAGATCGATAAACACATACAGAATGTTGTAACTTGATAATCACATATAGAATGTTGTAACTCGATAATAATTGAATGAACTTGGTAAATGCTTAACATACAAAATTTAGATGTTATCTGTAATTATCATTACTTTAACTTAGTTTTAAACACATAAAAGAAAATAATATGAACTCATTTGACACTAGGATTTAACATAGAAACCCAATTTGGGAAAAAACACCAATTGCAACTAGTTACCATTTTCAATCTTCTAAAGTGATCCCTGTTAGGAGTCAACCTTGTTAAAGGTTATAAAATACACTATTAGGTGTGACCCTGTCAAAGGATTTAATCACCCTATTTGGAGTGCCCTTGCTAGAGGTCTTGAGACAATTCAATAGAACTGCCACCTTGTTAAAGGATTTGCAAATAATTGTTATGCCAACTTTGTGATGAGATTTAGATCACTACTACAATGGTTAGAGAGTAAAAATGAGATGACCTAATTGGAATCCAAGTGAATTCCTAATTATAGATTTTTATTCTAGCTTGTACTTGATCCTTCTTGATCAAATATAGCTTTTTTGCTCTACAAGGATATTGTTCTTATCCTTCAAATTTGCTTCCTCTTCTCATCATTAAATCTTCAAAAACATCTTCATACTTGCACATCCACACTTCAAAACTACAACTTGGCCTTATACTTATATCTTTCATATTGTCAAGTTGATTTAAATACAACTTAGAATAGTTAATATTCATTACCTTGGTTGGAATCAATAGATAAATCAATTTAGTTTAATATGCAAAAATAATAAAATCCTTTGTTAGCCAACCCAGCTTAGTAGAAACTAACTCAGAAATGATTTCTTTTGTTAACCAATATTAGCTCGGTTAACACTGCAAACTTACAAAAATATTTTGGCAACCAAGTGAGCTCAATAAGCACCGGTTCCATGCAACTTTCCTTCATTAACTAAGTGTTCTTGTTTAACACTCGTCTTCTACATACTTTCCTCTGACGCTTGAGTGAACTTGATAGATACTACCTTTTGAACTATGTAATCACAGGAACACTCGGTAGACATAGAAAACTATCTTTACTGCCTGAGTGAGCTGGACATATTCTGATTGATAATGATATGACATTTTTGTAACATCAAAGACAATACACAATTAATTAATTGTATCCAACACCTAGAGTAGGTAATTTGTGTGTACATTGGGAAGTGGCTTGCAATGGAGGCTAGAGCCGTAAAGAGGTTGCCTGGGTAATCCGTTGTAAGTTATTTTAATAAGTGGTAACATTTCATTAAATGGGTTTAAAATGAACTAATAAGAGCTATTTTTTTTCCTTTCCCATGCCTCGAGTGCTAGTACATGCTAGACAGGAGTAGAGAGGATGCTTGGTTGCAACCTTGCTTCATTAGTATGCCTTGTCTATACAAAAGGATACTAATGCTGCACAGAGACACTAGGAGGCTAGACTCTAGAAAGGCTACTAGGGTAAACTTAGAGTTGCCTAATGTGATGACACTTTCCCACTTGCATAGTAGATTTCCTGCGTTTCTTTGTTGCCTTTGTGTTTAGATGATACTTCTGCCTTGGTACCCTTTGAGATAGATTGCTAGTAGGATTTCCTTAACCTAGATGTTGGTTATGAGTGTGGATTATTATTTGTATGTGACTTGGGATTACTTCCATAGCACAGTGGGAGTGAGCCATTTAGGTTCCACAAGGTTGGGTGGTAGTGCATTTTTACTTATACCATTAAGATCCAACTATTGAATGTTGTTGCTAGATGTACCTATGTTGTTGTTCCTTTCTATTTGATCTTGTGTTTTATGATGGTGGTTATATTCTATTATATTGTATGTGATTATCAGAGATCTTATGAAATGATGTATATTCTTTAAGCTTTTCATACCCTATGACTTGTACAGTGGATGATTATGCATTCTGGTTATGCCAAGTGGCATACTTTGTAATTATATATTATTTAATTGGATTCATGCATTCGATTATTTCATGATGTGGATTTTGGTTATGTGTTACATTTAATAAACTTGTATATGTGGTTCAATGTCATGGAGCCCTTAAGAGATGTAATCTATTTATGATGTTTGTTTGTATGAGTTATTACTTCCACTATGTTATCTCTTGTTGGTTATTATATTTTTAAAAAAAGTTTGGAAAACTTAGTGAAAGTTTAGGTTAATTTATTTTGGGTTCCCTAGTGGGGCATTAGATCTCATATTAGAGCCCAAGTTTCTACATTGGGAGCTCTAGGTATATGGAATACCACTAGTTGTCAACTAGTTAAACTGAAACAAAACTTAAACTATTGTATGTATCTATTAGAATCTGAACACTTTGAACTTCAGACTTGCTAAATGGATTTTCATAATAAAATAAAGAAGAACTAATATCTAGTTTCAAATAGAAATAAAAGAGTATACTTTGACCAAATTTTCAAACAAAACATCTTAAATCCTTTTCATGAGACATTAGCTGAGTTAACTACTAATGATTAACTGAGATAACCATTCAACTGAAATAACTAGAATAACAATTAAATGAAGTAATTACATAATGATTAACTGAAGCAAATGAAATAACAATTAATTGGAGTAACTAAAATAACAATTAACTGAAGTAATTGAAATAAAAATTAACTGAAGTAACTGAAATAATAATTAACTGAAGTAATTGAAATAAAGATTCACTGAAGTAACTAAAATAATGATTAACTAAAGTAACTACAAATAATTATTTCCCATCTTCCCTTTCATATAGTAAAGTAATACATGATCAGTTACAAGAGGAATATAAATGCATATATCAGTAATGGAAAGAAGAAACATGTAATAAGTAACTGGCAAGTCTTTAACTAGTTGTGCAAGCCTCAACTTTTGGTAAGAGGAGAAGCATTGACTTAGGCTTAGTATCCCATCCTTGGACCATATCCATCCCCACAAAATATTTTGAAAAGAAAGGCCCTCCCTACCTCGAGATCAAGCTTGGCGTACTACTAGTCCAACGGCCTAAGCATTTCTAATGTTTAGAATGTCTACACAGTTATGGACAAACATGTTTGAATAACTGACATTGCTAGCATCAAGTGATCTTATGAATGAAAACATGCCCTTTCATGACCTTAGCCAAGGTTTTTGGATGGGTTTCATTACCCGATCACCACTACTCGACTTGACAACAAGAGAACAATAAGTATGAGCACACATGAGCTATTAAACGATTTCCCTTTTAAAATTAATATATAATTGTTATATTATTTTTTATTTTGTTTCCATTTTATTGCAAATTTATTTACCTCCCATTTACCTCTTCCTTGGCCATTCAGTTGGGTGAGTCCGAGGTGTTTAAATCTCAAAGTAAACAAACTCAAATTTCTAATCCTCAGCTAATGTATGATTAATTACATATTTTAGTATATCTCAACTTTTATGGCTTATTTTGACTTTGAATAATAAAAGAAACATGTTTGGACTCAACATGACCATTTTTTTTTACTCAATATAGAAAGATTAGTCTCTTTGATATTACAGTGCAAAATTTTCATGGACATACTTCCTTCTACTATAATTTCTAATTTCGGAATAAAAAGAATGAAGATGTATCACTCAGAAAGGAAGTGACCACTTAACCTAGTCTAACTTAATAAATAAAATGAGCCTTGACTTGATGTTTAATAGTCAGCTCCATCACGGAAGCAATCTATATGAAATATTAGAATGTGTTTGATTTTCGACCTTCAAAACGGGGGTAGAAAAAAGGAGCAAAACTATGGAAAGAAATGCAAAAGTAAAATCATGTAAAGTCAAAAAATACATATCCACCTTCTCTCAGCTTCCAAATATATGTAAATACATTCGATTTCTCAAAGGCTTCCAAGAAGTTGTAACTCTTAAAGAAATATTTTTCCTTCTTGGATGCTGATATAATATGCCAAGTGTGCATTCTAGTTTCAAATAAAGAATTGAGTAAATACAAAAAGAATTTGAAGGTTATAACTCAAGGATAATTTATAATATATTTATCTACTTGGACATAGATGTATTTATAAGATTGACATCATATTATATGATTTTATCCAAGGTTGTATCTTTTATTATTTATATCTAAATACATGCTTTATTTTAAAAATTATTTTATCTTTTTGTACATGTTTTAAATATATATATTAGATAGAGTCTTGTATAAAAATGATATTATGGTGTCACCTTTATTTCTATATCTATGTAAAAGTACATAAATATGTGTTACAATGAAATGATAGAAATGTCAATTATAATCCCTTAAAGGTGTGCATTTTAATTAAGTTAAAATCATTAATGTTTTTAATGTTTATCTAACAGCTCATGCATGTCCAAATGATTGTACCCTGCTATACAAGTCTCTAAGTCCTTACCAAGATAGTTAGTGGTCATACCTGTTGACCAGATAAGTGGACTAAGATAGTACCCCATTTTGTTGATCTCATTAAGCAATGCTTCTCCCCTTCATCTTCTCCTACAATCACCTATGCAACAATTCACACAACAATAACCAGTTCCATGATAAATCCATAATAACATTTAGCATAGTTATTAGCAAGGAATTTAATTATTAACCATAATTCTAAAATCAAGCAACTGCTAACTACTGTCATCATCATATGACAAATAATGGATAACAACCATCATCATTAAATAATTAGACAAATAATGAATACAACAGATATGTTTAACTACCCTTTTCACACGATTATGAAAGAAAATCCATTCAATTTGATGACTATAATAAATTAAAATTAGGTCAAAATCTGGGTTGTAACATCTTGAAACATACAAAAAGAGAAACATGTATAACTCTCGAGTTGGATTTTAGATATATTTTCTTATGATTATGCTTTACTATGGTATGCATTTGTTGACTTGTGAGCACTGGCTATTCTTGCTTGGGTGTTGTAGGAGGATGGTGTCTGAGACTAGATCCACTATTAGGGGTCATAATGCAGGTAGATGAAGAGGTTGTGGGAGAGGTAGACATGATAGTCCTCTTCTGACTCCTAGAGAGTCCTATTTAGGAGGAAAATAGTGTGAGGCATCACCCCAACCCATCATAGCATAGACATTCTTACTTGCATTTTAATATTTAGGACTTTGATATTTTGACATTTATTTGAGACTTAGACAAACAATGGTTTTGATTATGACATTATAGTAGTGTTTTGTATTTATGATATGTACTAAGAACCTGATATTGTGTATGTGATGAATGAACACATATGGATGAAACTTTATGACAAGGGTATGTGCAGGATCATGGTGTGCCAAAAAGTGGCGATGTGAAAAAAAAGAGTTTGAAGATGCCTAAAAGCGCTTCAAAATCCGCTTTGACTTTTTTTTACCTATCCAGGAACTAAACTTGGAAGGTTAAGCCGAGCCTTATTGGATATCCGATATCATATCGGATATCCGATTTTAAATCCAATATCTGAATAATAATTAAAATCATATAATAGTATGATATATTATTTAATATTATTATTATAATAATTATTATACTATAATATAATAATAGTATTATTATTATATTATAATCGTACAATATTATACTATAATAATAATATTATAATAACATATTATATTATAATAATATAATATAATATTTCATATATTATAATATATAGTAATGTAATATAATATATATATATAATATAATATAATAATAAAAAGTAATATCTTATAATATAATATATAATAAAAAAGTATAATATATTATAAATTATAATAATATAGTATAATAATAATATTTTATATTATAATATATAGTAAATTAATATAATAAATATAAAATATAATATAAAAATATATAAAATGTAATATATATGTTATATTATATATATTATAATATCAGATATCCGATACCTGTGCATGGATTAAGTACAAAGTCACAGACCTGCGGCCCTTATTTTCACGCGAATTTGGGCCAGTCAAATCGCATATCAGATAATAAATCGGATATCAGATAGCAAATCAGATATCAGATATCAGGTATGTCCCCCCCCCCCCCCCCTCATTTTTAACCTAAATTTAATAGATTTTAACAAGATTTTGTTTGTTTTAGTTGAATCTAGGGTTTTTTTGACAAAAATGGTTTAAATTTAGATTTTTTTTAATATATATTACGTTTTGCAATTCAATAGGAATGGCTGATCAAAATGATGACACTGAGGCAAGGAATAATATTCCTCGCAACCCACCACCAAACGATCCAGTATCCCCACAAAACCGTCCACCAAATGATCCTCTACCTCCTCAAAACCCTCCTCGAATTGAGGATTTGATAAATGAAAATCTCACTGAGTTGAGAGGTTTGCATAGAACATACAATAATGTACCTGCACTGGCTGCTATGTTATCCACGTTAAACACCACAGTGGATAACATTGAAACTCTTACAAACCAACAAAATGCCGCTCTTCGTTGGCGTGATGAAATGCACCAGATGTTTGATGATGGTTTGGATTATGATGAGGTCGTGGCCCTCAACATAACCAAAGACGATTTGGCAAGCCTTTTTGCTAACCCAAAAATGGGTATACCAGTTGACCCAAAAAAAACCAAACTATCGATTAAATGGTGCACAAATGACGCCATACGTGCAAATTTTTGGGACCGTTGGTGGATGGTCTTTGATATCCCTCCACATGGAAATTTAGACATACCATTTTATTTCCTTAAAAAATTATATGCAGAATTTGTGTTGAAACTTAAAGTGAACTATTGGAGCATGAAGCCCAACATGTGCTTAGGACTAGGAGCTCCTCAGGATAGACCCTCTTCCCAGCAGAAGAAACTTGGCACTTTTGTCCCTCCCCTTGATATCTCCCCCCCTCCTTGAGTGCAGCATCTAGATATTATGGCAGAGGCTAGCTCTCAGACCATCAGAACCATTCATAGGCTGAGTAACCTAATGATATCTTAGGCTAGGTCAGTCTTGCCTCCTCGTGTTGATGATGTTGGTGCCAGTTCATCATCGGCTAGCTCATCACACGTTTGTGTGCCTCGCACTTGCATTACATGCAAGAATATTTGCCTGGGTCCCATAGGTGATCTTCCTGAGTATCATTTTGTATTAGACGAGGATACACCAGACGCACGTGCAGAGGCTACAGACCCTGATGCGAGAGAGGAGGGGAATGTAGAGGCATGGACTCCTTCGGTGTCGGTACGTGTATAAATTTTTTTGTTATGACATATGTGATTTAAAGTTAATTTTTATAATAGAGTAATTTTAATTTTTAAGCCATACTGACTTTTACATGTATGTGATCTTCATTCATATTTAGTTGATGACCGAGGAGGAGCTCAGACAGATAGATGATGCTACACTCTCACCCATTTCATTTGTCCTTGAGACATCTACTGTACATTATGTTGTGTTAGCATTTCTTTTTTCTATTTGATATTGTAGCATGTCTATATGTTATGTGAACAAAAATTGCAATCTGAATAGAGTTGTAATACTAAGATTGTGTCTCATTTTGAGGTTGCAATGTGTAGTTCTCAGCAAAATCAACAACTGATATAATAGTGCCAATGGGAAAAGTCTCCTTACACGTTCTAAATTTTTGATCCAACCACTGAGACCTGTGACTATGTCTTGCATACTTGTAAAAAATATTTGCCTTGAAATCTGAAATAAAATTAGCCACATTGATATCTTTTCCAACCAATTCACGTCTAGAGCTCTCACTCCCACTCTTCAATGTGTATTTCACCATTTCATAGACCCTTTTTTTCACTATTGTCTTTCCAAGATCTTGTTCACACCCCTCATGGAAACATGTGTCAAACTTGGATAAGCCACCACATTTTGAACACTTCTCATTTAAGCAAGCATTTTTATAAAAGGAACAACCATCAACTCTACGACATAAGAGTTGATCTAACAAGTCTCTTGATGATTTTGGAAGCCCACTAGCCCCACAATCCTCCAACATTTCTTTACTATGCAAAGTAGAACGGATGGAGCATAATAGTTCATGGTGCATAGAAAACTCAACATGATATTTGCAACAACATTTATTTCGAATTTTGAGTGGCACACAATAAAATGGCTTCAAAGATTCAAAAGCCCTTTGTGATATATGAACACTTGGATGACTCTCTCTAAATTTTTTGAACAACATAGTTTGACTTACCTCCAAATAGTGTTTAGGATTGGCGTGCGGTCTCTAATGCCAATTCTCAACTTTAAGACATCTTTAGCACTGGGTGATACTCGTGATTTAGAGTGCCAAAATTGTATAATTTCTTCCTTCACATCATCGGATAGCTTCTTATCAAAACGTAGAAGTCTTCCACCAAATTCCCATGTTTCATTTTGAAGAGGATCATCAATTTTCTCTCGTCGACTAAGTGCTTTTCTCAAAGTAGTACGATTTAGATTCAAATCAATACAAGTTTGTCTCATATATCTACCCTTTCTCAAATGATGACTTACCAAAGAGGTTGTAATAACCCTTCGAGCAGCTCTATTATCCTTCTCTCTGCCATTTTTCCCAATGCTATTGAGAGCACTGAAAAGATTCTTCACAATAATGGCATTTCTTTCCAACTTTTTATTGACACGAATTTTTAATTTGGAAAGCATAGGTCTCATCTTTTGCATCTTTAATAAGTGCATGAAAAGCTGACATTGCTCTACCACTGTCTTGTTGCCGAAAAACACCTGATATAGTCTTGAAGCCCATAACCGAATGGTTCTTTCTGATTTTTTTCCTTCCAAACTAGTCATAATCATTTCATCAATTTCAATTATCCATTTTGGTGTTTTAGAGCCTTCATGTCAATTATAATTAGGAGATATGTAAGGTTCTTGTGCATTAAATTCCTGTGCATTGTCATCTTCAACATGGTCAATTATGCAATTTGGATTATGACCTGGTGGCATTTCTTCTTCAAAATTTTCAATCTCTACATTTTCAATTTCCGCATTATCATTTTCAATAGGTACATTTTCATTCCCCAACTGTACATTTTCATTATCTGACTCTATGATTTCACCTTCTATTAATTCATCGTCAACTTGATTGATATTTAGCATACCTTGTCTTTTTTTTCAGTGTTTCATTTTGTTTTTTTCCCTATATGCTGCAATGTCTTCATTGGATATCTTCCTTTTACGTTTATTCTTTTGACGACTGCTGCTCCCCATTCAGATGACAAATTCGAACACCTAAGGTTATATTTTCGAATTCTTTTCGATTGGTTGGGCCCCAAAACATGACTTTTTACAAATCTCGTGAAAAAAGAGGTTAAAAAGTAATGTTGTCGGGTCTGTAGGGATAGTCAAATATTTGAAATTGATGCCAGTATAATCGAATATCTGATAATAGATCAGATATCCAATCCAAGATTGGATATCCGATATAGGAAAAGGACTTTTGGGGGGAAAACTTGCTAAGGTTTCCCTCCTTTGCCACAATAATATTAATATTATGAAAATATTTGGAGGCAAACGACTTTAATTTATTACTAAGTTAATAGTATATTAGTATTAGTATAAAATATCAATAATATTAATATAAAATAGTATTAATATACCTATAGTATCAATATTATTATTATACCTATAATAGTATTAATATTATTAATATAGATATAATAGTGTAAATATATAGTGTTTATTTATATTAAGCTACAATATATAGTATTAATATATATTATTATTATAGCTATAATAGTATTATTATTATTACCATACATATAATAATATTAATATTTAGTGTTTATTTTTATATATACTAAAATATTACGTTATTATATAGATATATTAATAACATATATATTAATATAATAATATTTATAATATATATTATATTTAATAAAAATATTACGTTGTTATATATATATATTATATTATTATACATATTAATATAATAATATATAATACAAAGAGGGTCGTCATTTAATGGGTCAAAGGGCGTCATAGGTCACCCGATGACCCCCTTTGACCCATATGAATGACTCAACTATGTCCCTAGGGGTCCTAGGACCCCTAGGGACTTACGTCGTCGTTTAATGGATCAAAGGGGGTCATAGGTTAACCTATGACTCCCTTTGACTCATATGAACGATTCAAATATATCCCTAGGAGTCCTAGGACCCCTAGGGACATATGTTGTCATTTAATGGGTCAAAGAGGGTCATAGGTCACCCTATGACCCCCTTTGACCCATATTACCCATTCGAATATGTCCCTTGGGGTCCAAGGACCCCTAGGGACATATGTCGTCGTTTAATGGGTCAAAGAGGGTCATAGGTCACCCTATGACCCCCTTTGACCCATAATACCCATTCGAATATGTCCCTAGGGGTCCTAGGACCCCTAGAGACATATGTCATCATTTAATGGGCCAAAGGGGGTCATAGGTCACCCTATCACCCCCTTTGACCCATATTACCCATTTGAATATGTCCCTAGGGGTCCTAGGACCCCTAGCGACATATCTCATTGTTTAATGGGTCAGAGAGGGTCATAGGTCACCCTATGACCTCCTTTGACCCATATTACACATTCGAATATGTCCCTAGGGGTCCTAGGACCCCTAGAGACATATATCATCGTTTAATGGGTCAAAGAGGGTCAGAGGTCACCGTATGACCCCCTTTGACCCATATTACCCATTCGAATATGTCCCTAGGGGTCCTAGGACCCCTAGAGAAATATATCATCATTTAATGGGTCAAAAGGGTCATAGGTCACCCTATGACACCCTTTGACCCATATGTACGATTCGAATATTTCCCTAGGCATCCTAGGACCCCTAGAGACATATGTCATCATTTAAAGGATCAAAGAGGGTCATAGGTTACCCTATGACCCCATTTGACCCATATTACCCATTCAAATATATCCCTAGGGGTCCTACGACCCCTAGAAACATATGTCGTCATTTAATGCATCAAAGGGGGTCATACGTCACCCTATGACCACCTTTGACTCATGAACGATTCAAATATGTCCCTACGGGTCCTAGGACCCCTAGGGACATATGTTGTCGTTTAATGGGTCAAAGGGGGTCATAGGTCACCCTATGACCCCCTTTGACACATATTATCCATTCGAATATGTCCCTAGGGGTCCTAGGACCCCTAGAGACATATATCATCGTTTAATGGGTCAAAGAGGGTCATAGGTCATCCTATGACCCCCTTTGACCCATATGTACAATTCGAATATGTCCCTAGGGGTCCTAGGACCCCTAGAGACATATGTCATCATTTAAATGGTCAAAGAGGGTCATACGTTACCCTATGACCCCATTTGACCCATATTACTCATTCGAATATGTCCCTAGGGGTCCTAGGACCCCTAGGGACATATGTCATCGTTTAATGCATCAAAGAGAGTCATAGGTCACCCTATGACCCCCTTTGACTCATATGAACGATTCAAATATGTCCCTAGAGGTCCTAGGACCCCTAAGGACATATGTTGTTGTTTAATGGGTCACCTATGACCCCCTTTGTCCCATATGAACAATTGGAATATGTCCCTAGGGTCCTAGCACTCCTAGGGACATATGTCATCGTTTAATGGGTCAGAGAGGGTCATAGGTCACCCTATGACCCCATTTGACTCATATTACTCATTCGAATATGTCCCTTGGGGTCCGAAGACCCATAGGGACATATGTCGTCGTTTAATGGGTCAAAGAGGCTCATAGGTCACCCTATGGACCCCTTTGACCCATATTACCCATTCAAATATGTCCCTAGCGGTCCTAGGACCCCTAGAGACATATATCGTAGTTTAATGCGTAAAGAGGGTCATAGGTCACCCTATGACCCCCTTTGACCCATATGAATGATTCGAATATGTCCCTAGGGGTCCTAGGACCCCTAGAGATATATGTCATCATTTAATGGGTCAAAGAGGGTCATAGGTTACCCTATGACCCCATTTGACCCATATTACCTATTCGAATATGTCCCTAGGGATCCTAGGACCCTTAGGGTCATATGTCATCGTTTAATGGGTCAAAGAGGGTCATAGGTCACCCTATGACCCCCTTTGACCCATATTACCTATTCGAATATCTCCCTAGGGGTCCGAGGACCCCTAGAGACATATATCATCGTTTAATGGTCAAGAGGGTCATAGGTCACCCTATGACCCCCTTTGACCCATATGAACGATTCGAATATGTCCCTAGGGGTCCTAGGACCCCTAGAGACATATGTTGTGGTTTAATGGGTCAAAGAGGGTCATAGGTTACCCTATGACCCCATTTGACCCATATTACCCATTCGAATATGTCCCTAGGAGTCCTAGGACCCCTAGGGACATATGTCATCGTTTAATGGGTCAAAGGGGGTCATAGGTCACCCTATGACCCCCTTTGACTCATATGAACGATTCAAATATGTCCCTAGGGGTCCTAGGACCCCTAGGGACATATGTCGTCGTTTAATGGGTCAAAGGGGTCATAGGTCACCCTATGACCCACTTTGACACATATGAACCATTCGTATATGTCCCTAGGGTCTTAGGACCCCTAGGGACATATGTCTTCATTTAATGGGTTAAAGAGGGTCATAGGTCACGCTATGACCCCCTTTGACCCATATTACCCATTCGAATATGTCCCTAGGGTTCCTAGGACTCCTAGGGACATATGTCATCGTTTAATGGGTCAAAGAGGGTCATAGGTCACCCTATGACCCCCTTTGACCCATATTACCCATTCGAATATGTCCCTAGGGGTCCTAGGACCCCTAGGACATATATCGTCGTTTAATGGGTCAAGAGGGTCATAAGTCACCCTATGACCCCCTTTGACCCATATGAACAATTCGAATAAGACCCCTAGGGACATATGTCATCATTTAATGGGTCAAAGGGTGTCATAGGTCACCCTATGACCCCCTTTGACCCATATGAACAATTTGAATATGTCCCTAGGTTCCTAGGACACTTAGGGACATATCTCATTGTTTAATGGGTCAAAGAGGGTCATAGGTCACCCTATGACCTCCTTTGACCCATATTACTCATTCGAATATGTCTCTTGGGGTCCAAGGACCCCTAGCGTCATATGTCATCGTTTAATGGGTCAAAGAGGGTCATAGGTAACCCTATGACTCCCTTTGACCCATATTACCCATTCGAATATGTCCCTAGGGGTCCTAGGACCCCTAGAGACATATATCATCGTTTAATGGTTCAAGAGGGTCATAGGTCACCCTATGACCCCCTTTGACCCATATGTACGATTCGATATGTCCCTAGGGGTCCTAGGACCCCTAGGGACATATATCGTCGTTTAATGGGTCAAAGAGGGTCATAGGTCACCCTATGACCCCTTTCACCCATATGAACAATTCAAATATGTCCCTAGGGGTTCGAGGACCCCTAGGGACATATGTTGTCGTTTAATGGGTCAAAGAGGATCATAAGGTAACCTATGACCCTCTTTGACCCATATGAACGATTCGAATATGTCCCTAAGGGTCTGAGGACCCCTGGGGACATATGTCGTCGTTTAATGGGTCAAAGAGGGTCATAGGTTACCTTATGACCCCATTTGACCCATATTACCCATTCGAATATGTCCTTAGGGGTCCTAGGACCCCTAGGGACATATGTCGTAGTTTAATGGGTCAAAGAGGGTCATAGGTCACCCTATGACCCCCTTTGACCCATATGAACAATTCGAATATGTCCCTAGGGGTCCAAGGACCCCTAGAGAAATATGTCATCATTTAATGAGTCAGAGAGGGTCATAGGTCACCCTATGACCCCCTTTGACCCATATTAGCCATTCGAATATGTCCCTAGGTGTCCTAGGACCCTTAGAGACATATATCGTCGTTTAATGGG